>PVLD010030567.1:0-16680 GCA_004027595.1 Dinomys branickii
CAGCATCCAGTGCAAATTCCCTACTATCTTATCTATAATTTGGTATTTCCTTTAATGTTTTTGTGTTAACTAATGTGAAGATAACTATGTAATACAACATCTAGTTCTAATTCCCTACTATATTCTGTATAACTTTGTATTTTCTGTATTGTTTATGGCTTTTCTGGTTCATATGTCTCCATTCTTTTGTCTTTAAAATTAAATTAAAAAAAAAACTTACAGTCTTACTGCTTCAGTTTCCCACAGTGCTGAGGTCATAAGCATGTGCTATCACCTCGGTAAGTCTCATGTTTTGTTGACTAGGGGGTTTGCAGAAATGTTTTAAGCATCAGTGTTTTCTGATTGGGTTTGCAGACTGGAAAGTTTGCTCTGAGGGCTGTGTGGAATGTGCTGGAGGAGGAGTGGTAGAAGGGTGAAATGGACTGACTAAAAAGAAGGTCAGATCCCTACAACTCAGGAGAGATCAGATATAAAGGTGGAGGAGAAGAAAATGTAGTAGATCTGTGTAGCTGTGCAGATGATTTGCTCTTCATAGCTGAGCAGATGATTTGCTGATCAAGGAACTGGGGCAGTGTTTTTTTTGTAGGATGACGATGGACAGAAGGTGATGAACACATCTTTGGGTGTGCTGGCCTTTTGAGGTACCACAGGGACAGCCACTAGAGAGATCCGTTGGTTATAGGATTTATGGATCTGTGGCCTAGGAAAAGGATTTGTGTTTAATAATGAAAGTATGAGAGTTTTCAGTGTATGGACAGAATTTCAAATCGTTTCAGGGGCAAGGAGACCAGAGAGCACCCTCAGCGAAAGGAGAGTGGCCAAAGGAACAGAGCGAAGGACATCAGAACAGAATGTGCCCAGAGATGGTAGATGGGAGATGAGGCTGTCACAGAAACCAAGGGAAGGCTGCACGCCAGTGGAATGAGTGTGAGAGAGGGTGAGGGGGCCCAGGCAGAGGTGCAGACAGTTCTCTCCAGATGGCTGTGAAAGGGGTAGTCAGAGGGGATATGGGGCCAAGAGAGGGTTTTGGAATATAGGAGAATATAGGAGACACTGAGCAGGTTCCAGCATTGGTGGGAAGGAGTAATGCAGAGAAAAAGGGGTAAGTGGAGGAATCACATCCAGGAGGGAGGAGATACGGGGCTCTGAGCACGGTGGGAGGATCAGCCACTGTATGTGGGAGGCCAAGAGGCAGAGGGAGAGATGGATGCTGGTCTACAGAGTGCGGGGCTTCTTCTCTAAAGTGGATGAGAGAGAGACGGGAGGGAGTAGGGCAACAGGTCAAAGACAGGACAAGAACAAGGCCGGGGTGAGCGACGGTGAGTACTGGATAAAACTCTAACAAATATTAGAAAATGCGTGTGGATGCAGGCAACAACTCAGACACAGTCTGGGACCCTCTGAGACTATGAAGAAAACAGTAGGCTCAGAGGAGCCAGGTTTCTAGAAGTGGGCGTGAGGTGGCTCATAAATTGCAGATGCGTAGTTCTAGACGTGCTCTGGTTTAGCATGGGAGACACTTACTATAAGGCACTTGTAGCTGTTCAGTACTTGAACTCTGGTTAGTCCAAATTGAGATGTGATGCTCATGCAAAAAAACATGGGATTCCAAAGACCAAGTACAAAAAAGAATTAAAAGATGTCATTTTAAGATATTGATTATATGTTACTTGTTTTGTTTTTTGAGACAGGGTCTCGGTATACAGTTCAAGCTGGTGTTGAACTCACTATGTGGCCCAGGCTGGCCTGGAACTCAAGGTCCTCTTCCTTCCTCTGCCTCTTGAGTGCTAGGATTACAGGTGTGTGCCACCACGCCTGGCTTGATCACACGTTAAAAAGCTATTTTTTGGGTCTGTAGCGTTAAATGAAACATTATTAAAATTAACTTTACTTGCTTTATTTACTTATATTTTTACTTTTTATATAGTATTTTTACTTTTTTATACTATACTTATATATTTTTTTGGGGGGTGGCTAGACAGGTGTTTGATCACTGAGCCACACCTCCAAATCCTACTATATGTGCAGTCCACATTATTTTTTCTTTTATATAGCACTGGTCCAGCCTTGGCTAGTGGCCTCTGCAATCCTGAAGAAGTCAATATGTTGCTCCCTGTGAACTGCATAGATACAACCCACTTCATAAAGGCAGTTAGACTTGCATACATATACTATAGTCATGAAACTTGAGCCTTTAAGGGCCTTCCGTTTTCTGTGTACAGGAAATTTCCCTTTTAATAAAAACATTTTAAATCCTCCAAAATATTGCAGACTGCTCTACTTTGCCCCTTTAGATAGGCGCTGCTTCTCGAAACCATACTCCTGATGAACGCCTACCACTGCAGTCCCTGTTATCAAGGTTGGGACAAATTGAGGAGCTCATCTCTCTCTTAGATTATTTTTAACATGATGAGGCTGGAAACAGTGCACATGGTATTTGTAATTTTCCTTTTACTGGGGAAGCCTGAGGCTACAACTCCTCAGGCCAGCTACCCTCTGAGCAGTGACAGGCTTGCTTAGCAATGCTATATTGCAGCCTGGAGGGTAGGGGCCTTCTTTAAGCCAGGGAGTGTGCAAGAAGGCTCTGAATTCACAGTGGCCAAAGCTGCTTTTTGCCCAAGTTCAAAAACTATAATCATAAACAAGTGAGAGCTTCCCTAGGCCAGGTGGTCAGGGAAGTGAGGCTCTAAGAGGTTAGGTAACCTGAAAGTTTCCTGGGGTAGCAAGTGGCAGAGCTGGGCTCTGAACTCAAGGTGGCCTAATTTCACAGCTTGTGATTCTCCTATGCCCCTACATTTTCCAACACAGCTGATTAAGGACCAGGAAACAAACACAGGAAGCCTCACTTGGCTGATCTCAGAAGCCTTTGAAGGGTCATGGCATCAGCTGGCTTGCCACCCTGTGCCGCACCTGTGTTCTGAGCAGCCAGCCAGCTGAGGCTGGATCCTTCAGCAGAGGCATCTGCACTCTACAACAGAATAACTTGGTGTTTGAGAGCCTCATCCCAGATCAGTGAAAGCAGATCTGCAAAGATCACCTACAAATCTGTATTCTAATTGCATTTTCCAAGTAGATAAAGAAACTATTACCTCACAAAATGGTATAGATAGACTTCAGATTGTACCTTGGTGTAATATCTGATTTGGAACTTGGACTTTTGGGTACGAAACTCAAGGAGGGTACAAGGAGGGTTTAGGTAAACCCCGTGGAAGGAAGTGGGCCTGACCCTGGGCTCTTTAAGTAGAGCTGACATTTGTGGGCTGGTTTCTAAGTGGCTTCCAGCCTTCAGATTTCAGGGTCTGTGGTTCATCTCAGGCAAAAGGATGAAGGCTGCTGCTGGAAGCAGACACTAGCACCTCTGGGAGTAAAGGCCTCACGCAGTGCTGACTCTCTCCCTCCTCCTCTTAGTGCATCCGTGTTAAGATGTACCCAGGAGGTCCAGGATCCGGTGACTCCCCAGAAGGCCTCCCTGAACAACCAAGGCTCCAGGCACAGACTGGAAATCGCACCGGAAGTGGGTATATTTCTTAGTCCTCCCTTCTTCACAGCATGGGTGGGGCAGAAGATTGAGGGTGGAAACTGGAAAGGAGATGCTCAAAGAGGCCTTTGAGTAGCCCAGAATCGAGGGACGAACTGTCATTCAGTTATCACACTTGGTTCAATCATGGATGCTCACAGCGGGCAGGGCACAGCATTAGGCACTAGACAGATACTGCAAGGCAAACAAACCACCAGCCAGACGTACTCGCTGGCGTTATGGAGTCCCTTCTTTCCTCCCTCCCTCCTCCATCCACCTTACCCACTAGACACCCTCTTTTGTCCATATTAGGGGAACAAGCATTGAAGGAGACAAAAATTTGTGCCGAAGCAAGGGAGACCTCACTTTATGACTAGAATCTGAGCTGTGGAGACAGTATCGACAGGAAGAGGAAATAGGGGAATAGCTGGCTTCCTCTCCTCTGGGACAAGAGCAGACCTTGGAAATTAGTTTAAAAGGAATCTTAGAGGAAGTCCAGCCCTTTGTATTACAGAGGAAACTGAAGGGCATATGGTGACCCGAAGGTAGACGTCCAGTTAGCAGCAGAAGTGGGAAATAAAACTGTGCCTCAGAATGGTACTGTGTGCCGCTAGTGAGGCACTCAATTTTAAACCTTCACACTTCACAAGCCAAGGAGCACCCGGTTGGCCGTTGGCATGCGAACCCGCTCCGCCCTCTCCCTGTGCGGCTCCCAGGCCTGTGATACCAATAAAGTTGTTGTTGAAGCGAGTGGCCCGAGACCGCGGCACACGTGAGCCTGCCGGGGTGGGACCTGGGTCTCGGGGGGGCGTGACTTGGGCGTGACTTGGGCGTGTCGGGGCGGGGCCAGGCTGCGGGAGACGCGGTGGCTGTGGCAAGGGCCGGCGATGATTGCATCGTGCCTGTGTTACCTGCTGCTCCCGGCCGTGCGCCTCTTCCGCGCCATCTCAGGTACCGGTCCCGCGTGCTGACTGGCAGGTGTCCGGTTCGGCCTGCTTCAGCGGTGCCCCGCGGGGCCCGGGGCGGCTGCGCAGCGCCGACCTCTCCACTACGGTCTCTGACGGCGCCAACGTGTGCGAGGAGGTCCTTGACCCGCCCCACGGGGCCGTATGGCCCCGCGAGGCCCGGCCGGCGACCCTCGTGGGCGAGGCCCCTCTGCCCGTGGCCTGGTGACGTCAGCCACAGTTAACGTGGACCGGGGCCTGGGCTGCCGCCCGTTCCCACCCCGCCGTGGGGTGCAGAGGTTGTGGGGTCGCCCGAGTCGCTGCCCCCGGCGTCGCGAGGCTGGCACCCTGACCGAGGCGAGTCCCCCGGTTTCCTGCGGGCAGAGGTGGCGGCCGGGGGTCGTGGCTGAAGTGCGAGCGCGCCCGGCTTCCCGCCGCCTTAAGCCGCATACCAGCTGCTCCCGAGCCTTTGCCGGCGGGGCTGGAAGAGGCGGTTACTTTAGAGACAAGAGGCAGGGTTATTCCTTCACTTTCTCAAAATCCGCCTGCACCCCTTGTTCCCGGTCGTTGAAATTACAGACGCTTTTAGGTGACCATCAGCTCCTCCCAGAGATCCCGCTTCTAGACTTCTAGACTTTTCTTCTACAGTTTTGGGGGTTAGAATCTAGAAATTAGGGGAACAACTGCATTCTGTGCTTTTTCTTTCTGGAACTTTATATTGTGTGTGTAATAATAGGTGTTTCATATATTTTTTATTGTGTATCTGCCACTAGACTGCAAGCTTGAATGGGGGTAGGGCCATGAACATTTGCTGGTTGCATCCAGTGTTAACACTGCCTGGTATGTAGTAGAGACCAGGTGTGCCCATACTTAGCAATGAGAAACCCTACAGAAATCCTTATTTTTCAGAGAACTCAGCACATTCCTTTAACTAAGTTGCTGTGGTACCTGGAGCTCCTCGAGTGTACGGTGACAGCCTTAGTGACACATACTGGTCAAGAGGTTTCCAGAACAGTAGAGTTCTAGGGATATCAAAGGAGGCCCCCTCCTAACCCATACTTACATTAACTTTGCGTATTTGTTTTTAAATAAGTTTTTTATTTTGGAGATAGGATCTTACTATATAGTCCAGGCTGGCCTCAAACTCACAGTGATCCTCCTGCCTCAGCCTCCTGTGTGCTGGGATTACAGGTGTGTGCCACTATGCCCAGCAAGATAAGGTTAAAAAATAAAGACATTCTGTTTCTGAGGAGCAAACCAGCACCATCTACAAAATCAGTTACATTTGAAAAGCTGGTGACCTCATGCATTTAAGCCAAAGAACCTCTGCCATCTGGTATACATACATAGGAGAGGTTTTAAGGGGTGGACAATTAGCAAGTCTCTGAAGCTAAACCCCAGCAACCCAGCCCCTGGGTTTAGAGCACGGTTTCTTGGTCTCAGCACTGTTAACATTTTGTGTCAGACCATTTGTGGGTTTCTCCTGTGCATTTTAGGATGTTCTGCAGCAGCTTTGTCATGTGACTACTAAATGCCAGTAGCACTGTCACAGTTGTGACTCCCATAAAAACTTCTAGACATTACTAAATGTACCATAAAAATCTCTAGGCATTACTGAATGTGCCTGTCCCCCAGCTGAAAACTACTGGTTTAGAGGGCCATACGTTCACATAGGCCACACACAAAGCATTGGAACTATCTTTCAATATTTGAGCCATGTTAATCTTTCGTGAATGTAGGTTATCATCGTGTATGTCATTTGTCCTATGCTATAAATAAGTCATTTAGTGTGGGGGGTTATTTGCCCTCACTGAAATACTCTGTTTGGGGTTTTGAAGTTCTAATTTTAGCTATTTTCCCACCTGCTTTCTTGCCTGTTGGCTGTCATTTGTAGCTGCTGTAGCAGAGAGATGACAGCTGTCTCTTAACTGTCAGTTGTTGGCACCTTCTATTTTACAACTGCTGATGTGTTGGGGAATGGAAAACAGATAATGCAACTTCTGAAAATTTTGTAGAATAAATGTCTTTGAGAAGAGGCTTGGGAACTTTTGCTAAGAAGTAAGTTGTATAGATTTTTGAGACTGTCTACTTTAGGCTTTTTCTTTTGGATTGCACTCATAGATTAGGGAGTTTTTAGTAGAGCTGGAAAACTCTTGGAGCTTATCTACTCCAAATTTCTTTTATCCCCATTTTGCAGTCAAGAGTAAGTCAAGTTTATTGGTGTGGTGGCGCACGCCTGTAATCTTAGCACTTAGAGGATCACTTCGAGCTCAAGGCCAGCTTGAACTACATTGTGAGTTCAAGGCCAGTCTGAGCTACATAGTAAGACTGCCTCAAAAAATAAGAGTAAGTGTATCTGATCAGAAGTATTGTCCAAGTTCAGGTAGTCTTAGTTTCGGCGCTAGACTGTAATTTACAGTTCTTTTTAGTCAAGAGTTAATTCCAATGCATATGGTTTTTAGAACCAGAGGTAGATATTCTGGCTCGTATGAGGCTTACATTTAGCTGGAAGAAGAGTGTGAGTAGCGTGATGTTGTCTTTTTATAACTTGGTATTTTTGCTTTCCTCTTAGATGCTTTCCTTGCATGTCGAAAAAATGCCCTTCTGGCGAAGAGCTCGTCCCCCCAGGTAGAGGGTAACTTTGCCATGGCCCCTCGGGGCCCTGACCAGGAGGAGTGTGAGGGCCTGCTGCAGCAGTGGCGTGAAGAAGGGTCAAGCCAGGTGCTGTCAGCTGTCAGTGAGGATCCTCTTGCAGATAAGGGGCTAGCCCAGAGCCGCCTGGAGTTCCTGATGGATAATCCTGGAGAACAGGATGCTGCTTCAGAGGACAAGTGGTCCAGCAAGCAGCTGAGTGACCTTCGGGCAGCAGAGACCCTGGAGGAGCCTTTGCCTCAGGTGCTAGGAGAGGCACCAGTGTCAGAGGTTGAGGTCCCATTATGGGCAACTGTGCCTGTGCAGACAGGCTCCCAGTATGAAGATTGTGCTGTCCTCTCAGTGGGTGCCCTGGCTACAGAGCAGTGGGAAGAGGACCCAGCAGTGGTGGCTTGGAGCATAGCAACAGAGCCAGTGGCCCAACAAGAGACTCCCATTTGGTCCTTTGAAGGCTTGGGGCAATTGCAGCCTCCCCCAATGGAAATACCATACCATGGTGAGTCTGACCACTAGCTGAGTGGGCCAGGATAGCCATCTGTCTGGGAGGAGATTGTGTGGTGGGGAGCTTGGCCACCTGTTTGTTTCCTGTAGACCTTGTAGTGTCAGGGTCAGGTCTAGCAAGGTCTTACAGATCACCTTGTCCAGCCCCATGGACTTACAGGTGAAATAACCACCATGCAGAGAAGTAATGGGGTGTATTTGAAGTCACAGCTAGGTAGCAGGAGAACAGGCTCAACCCTAATTTTGATTCTACACACTGTTACATCTACAGAGGTGATTCAAGGGCTGTCTGGGAATAGCATGGAAAGGTTTCAGAGTCTCTCTAGTTTCTGGATAATAACTTCAGTTTATTTGTGTTACATGCTGGGAGTCCATTAAAATTTGAAGAAAGTTCAGTGGCCTAAGAAGTTTGAAATCCACTAAGCTGCCCCATTTTATAACCAGGTTTAGTGGTCAGAAAATACACAAGGCTGAAATTACTCTAGAAATTTCTTCAGGTTACTACAAAACACACTCAGTCAGTGATTCTCCAGAGACTCACAGACATATCAAAAGAGATTGTCAGACTCTTAAGTACTTTTTGAGCCTCTACCTGGTGGGTAGCTACAGGGAATGCGGCGGTAGACTGGCTAAGATGGTCTCTGGCTTGGTGGAGCATGCTGTCTACTCTGAAGAATGTCTGTAGAGTGCTGCTCAAATCATCAGAGAGAGCTGGGTGATGGATGATGGGATAAAGAAACTTCACATATAATGTTACTGGGCAGAGGTTAGGGGGCCTCTGGATAACCTGGACTTGTCATGCATGGATCTCTACCTCAATTACTTTGCAGAAATCTTGTGGCGAGAATGGGAAGATTTCTCCACTCAACCGGATGCTCAGGGCCTGGAGGCAGGTGATGGCTCTCAGTTCCAGTTCACTCTGATGTCTTATAATATCCTGGCCCAGGACCTGATGCAGCAGAGCTCAGAGCTCTATCTGCATTGCCATCCAGACATCCTCAACTGGAACTATCGCTTTGCAAACCTCATGCAGGAATTCCAGCACTGGGACCCTGATGTGAGTGAAAGAGGGAAAGGGCCATGTGTGCTGTTTCCTGATGCTTTTAGAGAATGAGTTCAGTGCCATAGTTCTTTAGATGATTGCAGTCCTGTCTAAGGCTGGAGCTCATCTGCCTGAGTCAGTGAGTTTTTTGGCAGACGCTGAGATGTGCAGTTTGTTTATGCAGGGAGGGAAACCCAGTGAATTAAAGGAACATGAAATTCTAGTGTGCTTGTCTGACCTCCTCAGCTTAAACCTTGGAGGACAAGGTTCAAGGTCCTCCTTGGAGGACAGTCTTCGTACTGGGAGCCTGTGCACAGGCACAGTTGCCCATAATGGGCAAGGTGGCTGTCTGGGAAGTTGCAGGTGTGCAGGAAGTTTCAGTGTGACCCTACCTGAGATCTTCACAGCTTCCCACCTGCCCTGGGTGCCTGTCCCTAGGCAGTGGAATCACATTCCAGCACTCTGGAGTGACTGGTTTTCTTGTCAATTTCCCAGATTCTGTGTCTCCAGGAAGTCCAGGAAGATCATTACTGGGAGCAGCTGGAGCCGGCTCTGCGAATGATGGGTACCGCAACTCTGGTGCAGTTGCCAGCCTTTTCCCTCCCTCCCAGCCTCCCTACTTTCTCCTGAAGATTCCTTTCCTGTATAGTGGGAAACCCTCAGTCTCAGTCCCACCTGTGAGCTAGTTCTTTTCATCCGTGGGTGAGAGAGTAGAGTTCTGCAGTTTTTTAAAGTAATTCTGACTATTGACCATTTAATCTTTGAAGTAGCAGGTGAGGCTGAGTGTTGTTATCCCCATTTTAAAAATAAAATGAAGTTCTGGAAGTTTGTGTGACTTGCTCAAAATCATAAAACTACAAAGCTAGTAGGTTATAAAGCCAAGATTCCAACTTGTCTAACTCAAGATTCTCTGCTCTTCCTATTGAGTTTGTTATACTGCTTCATATCCTTACCTCCCTCCTTCCCTTTCCAGCCCTTCAGTCATCTGGTTACAGTTATAAGGGAATCTCTGTAGGACCTGGGAAGTAGCAAGGAGAAGGGCTGCCCTTACTGAGCAGCAGGAATGATGCCTTTAGGCACACACTTTGGGCTGCTGCACTGGTTGGAAGGGACTCAGACTTCAAGGACTCTGACCTGTTTCCTTGGTGTTTTCCTTGTAGGCTTTACCTGTTTTTACAAGCGGAGGACTGGGTGTAAAATGGATGGCTGTGCGGTCTGCTACAAGCCCACCAGATTCCGTCTGCTCTGTGCCAGCCCTGTGGAGTATTTCCGGCCTGGCTTGGAGCTCCTCAATCGGGACAATGTGGGCTTAGTGTTGTTGCTGCAGCCACTAGTCCCAGAAGGCCTGGGACAAGTCTCAGTAGCGCCCTTGTGCGTGGCAAATACCCATGTCCTGTACAACCCACGACGGGGTGACGTCAAGCTGGCGCAGATGGCCATTCTCCTGGCTGAAGTGGACAAAGTGGCCAGGTTGTCAGATGGCAGCCACTGTCCCATCATCTTGTGTGGGGACCTGAATTCTGTCCCTAATTCGCCTCTCTACAACTTCATCAGGGATGGAGCGCTCCACTACAATGGGATGCCGGCCTGGAAGGTGAGGTGGGGAGGGCCCTGGGAGACAGACACAGTGTAGGAGAGAGTCAGGGTTGGCATCAAGTGCTGCTTCTGTGGCAGGGCCTCAGTTATACCTGCTCTGGTTCCCACCTGGATTTTCCTACGTTGCATGGCTTGGGCACAAGCCCAGAAGTTAGGAGTTCAGGAGTACCATTGACATATGAAAAACCTTCCAGTTTTTATCATTAATGTATATTTAATGTACATATCATACATAGACCTCTGCAAGAAGTCAAACATGAAATAAGGCAGATGCCCTCTCTGTTACCTAAATTCCTTACCCTCTTCTTTTAGAGTCAAATACAGTAAGTCCCCAGCTTACAAATGAGTTTTGTTCCAGGAGAATGTTTGTAAGTAGGATTCGTTTGTAATCTGACAAAGTGAGTCTTACACAGTACCCCTGTGAATTTTATATGGTACCCCTGTGAGAGTTTGCACTAAAATGATCATAAATTGGGGACTTACTGTAATGACTAGTCTAAGCTTGGCGGTATTCTTTCAGATTGTTTCCTTGGATTTACAGAGATACTATGTCCCTGTGATATTAAATCATAATTTTCACTCACTAAGCACTTAACTGTGTGCCAGCTGCTATTTTGCATAGTAAAGTGCTATTACATGTATTAACTCACCGATTTTCACTATTTCTATCATTGCTTCTATTTTATAAATGAGGAAATTGAGGCACAGAGAAGTCAATTTGCTCTAGATTATACTGGTAGTTAGTGGTAAAGCCAGGATTTGTAACCAGGCGGTCTAGCCCCACAGCTGATATGTAATTATCATGTATATTTTATAAACATGAGATACTATATGTTTCTTTTTTTTTTTTTTTTTTTTTTTGCGGTACTGGGGATCGAACTCAGGACCCTGCGCTTGCTAGGCAAGCGCTTATTCCACTGAGCTATATCCCCAGCCCTATATGTTTCATTTGTAGTTTGTTTTTTGACATTCAATAATTTACATATACACCTAATTCCTTTTAACTGCTGAATATTGATAGTTTTATCAGCTTGTGCTGATTTGTCTGTCACTTAATTTTTGTTGTTCTGTTGTGTCCCTACTGATCTAGCTTAGCTTTTGGCAGAGCACAGTGGTGAAAGGACAGAAAATAATTGAATTATTATTGAGCTTCTGTTTTAATGAGTTTACTCAAGTACTAGGAATGTCCTAATTGCCTAGAGTAGGGCTTTATCTTGCTCTAAGGGAGCTGCAATCAGGTTGCCCAGGGCACAGGAAAAAGAATTTGACAAGAGTCTATTACATAGGAGACACTGTTAGGTATGGTGGATGAAACACTTTGCTGTGAAGCCAGAAAGTCCTGAGTTCAAATCCATCTTCTGCCACCTTGGGCAAACTGGCTTGCTTTCTCCCTTCTTCCCCTCCGCCTTCCTTTGGTTTTTTTGTGGCACCAGGAATTGAACCTAGGGCCTTTGTACTGAGTTCCATCCAAAGCCCTTTTTATTTTTTTGCAGTACTGGGAGTTGAATGCAGGGCTTTTATACAAAGATAGTTCCCTAGCCATTTTTATTGTTTTTATTTTGAAAGAGTCTTTCTCAGTCACTCAGGTTGGGCTCAAACTTAGAATCCTCTTGCTTCAGCCTTCCAGAGTACTGAGATTACAGGTGTGTGCCACTATGCCTGGCTGAATTACTTGCTTTTTTTTTTCCTGGTACCAGGGATTGAATTCAGGGTCTCTTCATTGAACTACATCTCCAACCTTTTTTATTTTGAGACAGGGTCTTGCTGAATTGCTAAGTTGCTGAGGCTGAGCTCAAACCTGTGATCCGCTTGCCTCAGCCTCCCAGAGTGCTGGGAGTACAGGTGCACGCCACCACTATTTAACTTACTTAAACCCTATTTACTTCATCTGTACATTAGAGAAGTGATGGGAATTACTTCAGATTTAGTTGTTTTGATACATTAAATAAACACATGTAAAATGTTTTCTAGTACCTGGTTCAAATGAAGCAGTCCGTAATTGGTAGTGATTGTTAAGGTTTTCTTTTTCTTTTTTTTTAACTGTATTCAGCTATTTAATAGTCATTAAATTCCAGGTCTGTTTTATTTCAGATGACATATTGAAAGTTTATGCCCTTGAAGGGCAGAGGAAGTATGTTACTACTCTATCCTCATCATTGATATAGTATCTTACACATAAACTGGGGTTCAGATATTTGTTGTTAAATGAAATAAGGGAATCTTGCTACCACATTAGAGATAGACAGATGACTGATGCTATCAAATGCTTCCCCTACTATGTTCTGTCTGTTTCCAGGCTACTCACGGCTTGGACCAAGGATGGTGACATAGGTACGGTGAAGTGCTTTGGTGCATTTCTCATTTGCTTTGACCCTGTGGTTTCTTGATAGTAGGCTCAAGCCCCTAGACCTTGGTTCAGAAGATGAAAGGTCAGGGTAACCCTCTTTCTGTTGCAAACTGAAGCCCCTAAGAACTGGTATTCTCGGTGAGGAATTGCACATATTTTTCTAAGGTGAGACCTAGGACCACATGCTCATGTAGTTCTGTTCTCTTTGACTCATATCTTATTCTCTCATCCCTCCTTCTTGTCTCATGGACATTTCAGTATTTCTAGTGAAAAACAAGTGTTTTTATTTATTTTATTTTATTTACTTATTTATTTTTTTGTCTTCTTGAGACACGGTCTTGCTATGCAGTTCAGGCTGACCTTGAGCTCACTTTGTAGCTCAGGCTGGTCTTGAACTTGCAATGATCCTCCTGCCTTAGCTTCCCAAGTGCTGGGAATACAGGCATGCACCACCATGCCCGGCAAAACAAATGTTTTTAAATAGCTCCTCATTTTTAACCTTCCCTTGAGACTTAAGTGGCTTGCTTATACTATGTATATTGTGTATGTCTATACGTATTTGTATCTTTCCATATGTCCCAAAACATGGGCATCTTTTTCTGTCTCATTTTTCTTATTTCCACTCTGCCCTTTCCTTGTAGGTGTCTGGACAGGAAGATTTCTCCTATCAGCTTTACCAGCGGAAGTTGCAGGCCCCGCTGTGGCCCAGCTCCTTGGGTATCAATGATTGTTGTCAGTATGTCAGCTTCTGCCGCCCCAAGAGTTCAGGTAAGACATGGTACATTGTTGGTTGGCTGTGTCTTCATGCCCCTTTTGGGAGAAAGTTTGCTCCTCAAAGACAAGAGAAAGTATAAAATCCCTAATTCTCTTAGTAAATTCCTCTGTTTTTCTGTTTGTCCTCTATATGGCCATACAATGAAATGAGCAATTTTAAATCATAGCTTTTGGAAAAATCTTCTATCTTCAAAGCCAGACAGAAAATCTCGGCATGTGGCTCCTTTTTCTTTTTTTCATCGGCTTTTCCTGTTTTTCAGAGAGACGTAAGTATGGCCGAGACTTCTTGCTACGTTTCCGCTTCTGCAATATTGCTTGTCAGCGCCCCGTAGGATTGGTTCTCATGGAGGGAGTGACAGACACTAAGCCAGGTAATAAGAGCTAAGCTTGTTTGCTTGGTCATCTTTCTTCCTCACCCCAACATTATCACTTTTGTGGTTTCGTAGTCTTTTCTAAATAGAATTCTTAGAGGTCAGCTTCTGGTATTTAGTATAGAAGAAGGAAAGTGAATTGAGTTCTGTGGTCCATAGTGCATGGTGTGTAGTGTGATAAGAGCACTGGAGCAGAAATCATGAGCTCTGGGTTCTTACCCAGCTCTGACCTTGAGTGAGGCATTTAACATTTTTAGGCCTAGGTTGCTAATAATTAGAATGTATGCAGCATTTCTAAGGGAGAAGATACACTTATAGTGCTTCAGAAGTCATAAGGTGACAGTGGATCTGGTCGAAGTACAAACTTGATTCTATGGAGAATTTCCAGGTGGAATGTATCACAGTATTCTTAACACTCTCCCCTTATCTCTGAAACCAACTCAGAGCAACAAAGAGGATGAAAAAAAAAGAAACATAAACTCCATCTTTGATAAATTAGGGGATCAGAAACTATCTCAGACTATCAATCACAGCACAGATAAGATGGCTACAAGAAGCTCTGGTCAGTGTGTCTGGTGCTGGAGCAAGTGTGGAGAAACTTACATGGGGGCGTGTGGGGCTCAGACAGAATCAGCAGAGTACTGTTTCCCAAGGTGAGGAGTATACTATGAAGCACAAAACCAAATCCCTTGTTTTTCCAACAGTAACGGTAATGCATGGGTTGTAGCGGGAAAGTCTCTGGGCTGTTTTGCTTCTAAGAAGCAGTGCAGGAAGGACTGACCAGGGAATCAAGCCATGTCTGCATTGCGGCGTCTGTCCTGACTGCGGAGGGTGGTAAGGTACTTCCAGAACTGCATGTCTGTTAGGGGGAATGAAGATCTAGTGTTCGCCACACAGTCCTGTGTCATAAAGACGTTTTTGTTACTTGCAATGTATGCCCAATCCTCGTATATAGACTTCTTAGGAACAGTTCATACAGAAAAATCTCAGCTAATTCAAAGATGGTTGTCCAAAAGGAACAGTGTACAGAATCGATACTAAAATACTATACAAAAACAAAGTATGGAACTTGTATTAAATTAAAATACTATAAGAAAAAAAAAGGAAGGAGAAGTATGTGGGGGGCACAGAAAGAGTTCTTACCAACAAAGAAAAAAAAAATCACTTCAGAGATCAAATTGGTCTTGTATAGCTGTGGAAATTATGATTATTTTTTCATGGATGAAAAACAAAAATTTGCTTTTATAAAAGAAGAATACAAAAATGAGGTAACTGTCTTTATAAAATCAGTAAAGCACATGCCACAACATCAGAAGATGAAATATAATATGTGAAGTTCAGAAAAGAAATGGAATAAAAAAGTAGAGTAGCACATATTTGTAATCCTGGCTACTCAGGAGCCTGAGGGACAAGAATTGCATGCTTGAAGCCACCCTGGGACCATAGCAAGACTGTTTTTCAAAAAAACAAAAACAGCGCGCGGGGAGGGGGCTTGGCTGGGTCCGAGCGCCCTCCCAAACCGGTACAGCTTTCCAGCGACTCCCGTCAGAAATCGGCATTTTAGCAACTGCAACGCCCGGCAGTCTCAGATTTCGCGCGCATCGGGCAGGCTGCGCAGCCTAGGCCCTCAGCGGCCTGCGGTCTGTGGCCGAGGCAGGGCGAGGAGCAGAGGAGCGGAGCATCCCGCTCCCTCCCCCAGGCCCGGAGAGCGCGAGGAAACAAGCGGCTGCGAGCGGCGGATCGCGAGCACAGCACAAAAAACTGGCACCTTGGAACCTTCCTGCCTGCAGGGACTCCGAAAACTGGTGAGCTATCTGCGCTCGCAACCAGATCACCGAGTGGGGGAGGAGATCCATCCTTATACCTGCAGGGAACCCTGGGAGGGCGGGGGAGCGGTCTCACACACCTCACCCAGGTCTGTTGCTAGGGAGTAGCTAACCAACATCTGAACAGCCTTTTAAGCGGAACTCTCAGCAGAAAGCTTAAGGGACATTCCCCCGAAGAGAAGTCACTGGAGCAGCCTCTGCAGCAGACCTTTGCCTGCTGAACTGCCTGGGGAATTTATTGCTCAATATTTTGAATCTGATACCCAAAAATGGGAAGACAGAAGAACAAAACGCAGTCTCAGAACTCAACCCCACCCAGAACAAGTTTTGAATGCGAGGATACAGGGGAACCAGGAAGCCACATACCTGCAAGTTATGAAACGATTGCATCGGAAATGAAACAACTCCAACAGGCCATAAAAGAGCTTAAAGCAGAAATAAGCCACATACCTGCAATGATTTCTCAGACAAAAAACGAGCTGAAAACAATGATGGAAGAAATGTTCCGTACACATAGAGAAGAAGTAGACAAAAGACTAGAAGAAAATAGGAAACAAATGGAAACGTTACAAGAGCAATTTAGGAATGAATTACCAAGAATGAAACAGGTCCAAAGAGAATGCCAGGATTTGAAAACTTACACTGAAAGCATGCAAAACCGCTTAAATGAAACTGAAGATAGAATTTCAGAACTTGAAGACAGCATGGCAGCTTATGAGCGGGAAAGGAAGAATCTCATAATATCATCAAAGACACAAGAAAAGTCAATCCAACAGCTGCAAGATGAGGCAAAACGTAACAATATTCGAATTATAGGAGTGTGTGAAACAGCAGGAGACATCACAAACGATATAAAAAGAATATTTGCTGAAATAATAGCAGAAAATTTCCCAAACAAGTTAGAAGATACGGAAGTTCAGTTAATCGAGGCATATAGAACCCCAATGATCCATAACCCAAAGAAAAACACACACAGGCATATAATAGTCAAGATCCCAGATATCCAGCAAAAGAACACAATATTAAAAGCTGCTAGAGAAATGAAACAGATCACCTATAAAGGAAAGCCCATCAGAATCACAGCAGACTTCTCAACGGAAACCATGAAAT
>PVLD010030568.1:0-16685 GCA_004027595.1 Dinomys branickii
TTCCCTTTCCTTATCTCTGAAGCCCTGCCTAAATATATGGCAACACTCACACACACACACACACACACACACACACACACACACACACAACTGGTCCCTGAGGGAGTCAGATGTGTGGAATCATTGATGGAATGCCTTTGTTCCTTGTAGCCTTGGTTTGCCAAGTCTCATAGGTGGAGAGAAACCTGCTCACATCTGCTTCATTTGCTTCAGCCTCGGTGAAGCGAGATGGCTCTGCACAGCCTTTGCTGAAGCACAGGGAGCCACAGGCCAGAGGTTTCTCCAGTGCTCTTCCTGGTTGGTTCTCAGGCCCACTGCAAAGACCCACAGTGGCTTTTTGACTAAAATTTCCAGCTCATCTGATCACTGCCCTCGGAGTGGCTGGCTGAGAATGACAAAAGTGTTGGCCGGGAGGGGAGAGAAGAGGAAAAGCAGAATTTGTGTCTTCCCAGAATCCCCTGTCACTTCTTGTATAAAGTTGGTGTTAAGTAATTTCTTCTCTCTGGAATCAATAATTCAGATAATATTTACGTAAGAATATCAGTCTGGGGACACTTACCTTGTACAAAGGAGGCCATAATTAAAGCTATTATCAGCATTATGAAAACAGAGGAAAGCAAACAAAATATGTTTGAAAGTCAGCTGAACCCTGTTTTCAAAAGTATTTATCAAGGTTGCTGTTTTTTTTTCTTTTCTTATCTGTGGGAAGAGAAGGAAAAACATTCTAATGAACTGCTTTTATCTTTCTAAAAGTCATATGACAAAGAATTTGTTTACTTTAAAAATATAGTAAACAAAACCTGTATGCCACATTCGCTAATAGAATAAAATGTCTTAAAGATGTAAAAAGTATGAGAAACAGAAAAATCCTAGAGTCAATAAGTTATATTTTATCCTAATTACACATGAAATTGATGGCTTTTTTACAAAAACAAAAATTTGTCTTAAGTGAGATGGTTTAGCATTCTATGGTGAAAATATAGTACACTAAAAATGCATTCTCTGTTTCAACTTCATTAGAGAGAGGAACTAATGTGGCATATCTTTTAATGGCTCAGTTCTTTGCTCTAAAAACATAAGCAGGTACTCCTGTATTCATTTCCTGTTGCAGTATACAACTTATCAGAAATGTTAAGACTTCAAACAACACGTATTTGTTCTCTCGCAGCCTCTGTGTTTAGGGGTCTCAGTGCTGCTTAGCTGGGTCTTCTTCAAGTCAGCAATTGAGGCAGGGACTGGCACTGAGGTCTCCTGAGTGTACTGTGTGGGAAGAATTTACTTCATTTACTCAGTTTTGGGCAACATTGGGACGTAGGAATGAGAGTGTCAATTGTTTTTGTTGGCTACCCTTGGAAGCCACCCTGGGCTCCCAGAGGCTGCCCACAGCCCCCTGCTCTGTGGCTCACCCCTAATGGTGTTCCCAACATGGCAGCTTACTTCTCCAAAACCACCACTGGAGAGAACTGGTTAGAACAAATTAGCGAATATAATCAAACCACCACAAGCCATCACCTTTGCTATGTTTGATTCATTAAACAGAAATCCCAGGTCCCGTTCATACTAAAGGGGAGAAGGTTACACCTACCTGTGGACAAGAGGAGTCACAGATGGAAGACCAGGGTGGGGTGATTCACGGTAGAATGTCTATCACACTTTTGTTAGGATTGTTTGCTTTGTGCTTATGTATTTTAGATTCCATGTTTGTAGTATAGTGAGTGGATAAAAGGTTGAACTCATGCCTGGGTTCAAATCTCTGCAAAAACATTTCTGATTTTCTATAATCTTAGGCAATTTTCATTACCTTCTTGTCTCAGTTTTTACATTAGTGAAATGAGTATGGTATAAGAGTTTCCATCAGAGTTGTTGTAAGCGTTCAATACTATTAATAGCTTTAATGCCCTTAGAATAGTACCTGGCACATATGAAGTGCTTATAAATCTTAGTAAACATAAAATGTAATGAGAACTCTTTAAAGGTATTTTAAAATAAATATGAACAAATAAATTTCTAGTGAGTTCTTCCCATACCCCAGAAAGTAGTTTTATGCACCTCTTATGGTCTTTAGGCTCCACTTTGAGGACTGCTATGTAGGGTCTCATCCAGGTTTTGGAACCCCAGCAAAAATCCTACTCATGATGTAAAACATGTATTAATTTATATGAAACCACAGATGCTGTAGCAGAAAGATGGCTTCTAAATGACGCCCCTGACTTCTCCCTTTCCAGAGGCCCGCCGCCAGAAGGACACGGCTTCAGTGGACAGGAAGAAGCAGAGGTAAGAAACTTCCTTGGAGCTCAAAGGAAAGAGTCACAGAACAAAACATAGCTCCATTTTCCCTGAAAGAGAATAATCTATATTTAATTCAATGCCATCATTATGCATCATTATTCCTGAAAATATTTTACCAATTTTGGTGACTGTCATTCTAGATGTGCTGATGTCTGACTTTCATATTACATACAAAAATTCTTTATAGAAAACCTAAAAAAGCAGTCTTGCCGAGTTGGTGGGGATAAGGCATATTTACCGGGGCTAATCCCCATAAAAAAGACTAATTGAATAGTACTTAATCATAGTGAGATGATAGATAATGTACTAATGTTATGCAAGTCCAATGGGTATTGTCAAATGATTAGAGCCCCCATTTAAGATCCTACATAATTATCCTTCCCATCATGGCAGAGGCTTTGGTGCCTTTTGTTAATCAGTATCACTCTAAACCACTGTGGGACATTCAGCCAATCAGACCGCTCAATTACTGTGGTTGAATGGTCTTGACCTCATGAATATGAATAGAGGATATGCACAATAGAGCAGTACTTTTAATGACAATGGAACTGCCAGGAGAGATGAAAGAAAGTGTGGATTAAAAAAATAATAATTAAAATTGAAATGAGAAAAATCATAATTAGCTGTGAGGATTACATAAATTTGTTAAAATGTTTCTTATTTGCCTTTTGGACAAAGAGCTGGAGTGAATCATTCTGTACTTCATTTCCTCCAGATATGGATGTCCCAATTGCTGACAGCTGGACCTTTCTTGCATTTAAATAACATGAAGATCTATATCAATATTCGGAAAACAGAAGCAGAAGCACGAAAGTTCAGACATACTCTTAAGCCAAGTGTCCTAAGGCTTAACTGGGGACATAAAACTTGCAAAGCAACAGGGCAATATGTCAAGATACAAAGGCATGATACAAAGTGAAGTGTGTTGTTCAAAATCCTCCGACACAGAGGTACTAAACAACAGCGTGGAGGAAAAGACTGAATAAAATATATGATGATTACTTCGCCCTTGTTCCATTTTCACTGTTTCAATAGATGCTTTTGCTTCACAGGAATGCAAAAAGGTAGAGGAAAATAATATAAAATCAATGAGAAAAATAAACACAATGAACACAAGAGTATGGTCATAAATGAAGACATAATGAAGTTAATTCACAAATCTACAAACTATGAAACTTTACACAGAGGGAGACGTTATGATCTGAGTTTGTTAATGGAGTCCCAGAAGTTACAAGGATTGCAGAAGGAAGCAAAGTCATTGTGCAAACTTTCACTAATGAATGTCAACTTTGAAAACGATCATCTTGCTTAACCCTCACATCCGTGCTCACCAACTGGATCGTCTATCCATCTCTCCCTGATTTTGGCAAGTGTACAATACAAACGTCGTGCATCGCATGGTTAAATGAAGAATCCTGAAAAAGATGTGGAGCTTCATGGAGTAGATGAAAGTGACATTCAATAACTGCCTGATTCACAGGCCAGTGGCAAATGAAGATCTGCCAGAGTTAAGACAGTTAACAACTAAAGAAAGAAAAACGGAGGAAGAAGACACTACTAGTACATGCTTCAAAAGGGAAGGATTTGAATATCAAAGGATCAGGAAAAGCCCTTGGGAAAATTAATGGAGCTCTTGAACATTTCTTCAAAAATGACCTCTATATTTTGCTATGAAAGTCAAATGTGAAAGATGTCTTATTAAGGTGTCATATAATTTTGTCAGAAAAAGCAAATAAAAAAATTAAGTGTTTGACCTTCGTGGTAAATTAACACAGTTTCTAAATATGTTAAAAGAGAAAAATAAACATTTTTACAATTTCACTATTGTTTTGAGATAAGATTTCTACCACATCTTTCAAACCCTCTCCCATTCCCTACCCAGTCACCATGATCATTTATTAGAAAATTCTTGTCTCTGTTTTAAAAGGTCTTTTATTTAGTATTCATTAATGATGATTATAAAGTGCTTGAAAGTGTGGCCCAATTTTCCTGTGTAAAATCCTGAAAGAAAATGCATTCAAATACACGATTCATAGTATCCCTGAGACCCAAAAAACAAGTGAATTGTTTCAGATGGCAAATTAGCACTTATTCTAGATTCCAAGCTTCTAAAGCCACACATCCCAACATGTGTCCTTATGACAGGCACATCCATGATTTCTGTAGAGTTGTGATATAACTTAGTGACTCCTCACCGGAATCCAACTGTTGGATAAACAAGCTTTGTATACAACATGCTTTTGCCTTAATTACCAGCCCTTATATAATCTAGTTGAATCCAAGAATGGATTTTTAATGTTTCTAAATTAGAGTATCCCACAATGTGTTCTAGAAATGCTAGCTCTGAAAGCATCCCCAGAATAAAAAGAAGATAGGGAAAATAATCTATAATCAAACAAACTTAAGGAAGGTTTCATTTTGGGGGACATGGGAGCAGATGCCCGGTGCCTATTATCCTATTAAGAACTTGAGACACTAGCATTTCAATAAAGAGCCCAGACCCTAAAGACAAAATGCTTGGGTTTTACCCTGGGCCTTCCACTTACTACTCTGTGACCTTGCATATATATATATTATTGAGCTATCCATAACTCGGTATCTCTATATGAAAAATAGGAACAGTAGGAGCACTGTCTTCTTCATGGTGTGCTATTGATTCATCATGCCTGATACCTGAAACCAGTAACTGCCATTAAGTCTCATTTACAGTTAGGTGGAAGAGCTTACTATGATTAAATCCTTTCACGTTTGTTCACTGAACCCCTCTAATTTTTTCCTGATGATTATTAACATGCTGGAAAGCATCAGTGTGAAACTATAAAACTGTAGCTTTTCAATGGATGTGAATACCACAACCACTTGTAAAAGTTTTTCCAAAAAGTTTCCTTTTTTTTCAAAAAGAAAACATACATTTGCCACCCAAAATGAAGGTGCTAGTTCAATGATGTGGTGTGGGCATGATTCTCTGAATTTTATAAAGTTGTCCAAATGATTCTCTTGGGTATGGTCATTAACAATTATTAAGATCAATGGTTTTCAAGCTGTATCTCCTACCTTAAGTGCCTGCGTAAGCACAGACCTGTCAGCCATGCAAATTCTTGGTCCTTGCTCCACACTTGTAGGTTAGAATCTGTCCTGGGGACCAGGCACTCATAGTCCCCTCCCAGTGAATGTGTTTGAGAAACACTGATGTGGGGAAGGGGTGGAAGTGAACTCCTTTCAGTAGATGCTCCTTGCATTTAACTTCTCTGCTGAGATTTTAAGGGATTTCAGTCTGATGTGCTACAGGTAAGTAGATTTCAGTGAGTCTGAGATTAGCCCCTGAAAAGAAGAAGACCTGCTCTTTTGCCAGTTAAATTCAGAAGCAAAGGCTTTAGCTATCTGCTGAGTTTAGATGAAAATTTGTACTGTATGCACAAGGACTGAACCTATACAGAAGGCCATGTAGTATGGTTTTGCATAGGTCAGCTTAGCTCAACTGAAACCAAGAATCCAAGCCCTCTTTTCTCTGTGTGTTCTGGGTTACGGTGAACCAAAAAGGAAATGCGCATAGAACTAGACAGAGGGAACAAAGCAGCACCTGTCTCTGAAGTCAAGGTAGGTGTCCAAAGCTATTGGATTTTGCATATGTGGCTGACCCACTGGCTCATGTTGCTAGCAGGGGGCTGCGGCAGGACCCACAACTGCTCTGCCTTGCAGGGTCCTCCACTGCAGGTTCTCCTCGGCCTGGGACAGACATACGTACAGCCTCCTGGAGAATGTCTGGAGCTTCTTCTGTAGGGCATGCATCTGAATCCCTGAGGGTCAACATAAGGTCCCAGTTTGTCCTCACTCACAGCCACTTGACTTGTGCTTTTCTGTCCTTCCGACTACAGTGACCTCAGGTTGTCACTGAGCACAGAGCACTGCTGTTCGCTCATGCTTGGCCTCCTCCCCTTGGTGGGTAGTGATTAGTTCTCTTTCTTTCATCCTCCAAATCTTCCATACTTGCACTGTCACCATGAAATCACTGAATTTCTGTGCCAAAATGTGTGCGTGTGTGCGTGTGTGTGTGTGTTTTCCTGTGAAGCAGACCCATACAATATTGAGCAAAGGATTTTCTGATAAGTAAATAAATAGTAATGAGATTAACTATTCAGTTACCTTAAAGATAGTAAGTTTTCCAAGGCCGAGCTAGAAGAACAGACAGAACTGAACCTCATCAGGAGAACTATTGATAACTGAGCTATGGTGAATGTTCACTGTCTGCCAGGCCTTTTGCTAAACACTGTCCAGGGATCATCATTTAATCCTCACCTATTTCATTCATTTTACTTATGAGAAAACTGGGACTCAGAGAAGTTTCCTAGCTGACTAGCCTCTGAATATTTTAGGAAATGTTATTATTAGATTTCCCTCTAAACAGATGAGAAGAGAGATCTGACTCACATGGCAAACCCCCACTGCTTCAACTCATTTCATGTTCATTAAATAAACTTCTCATGACTTTCCCACTACTAGATATTTTTTATTATGGAAGTAAAATATTTATTGGAGGAAAATTGAACGATTCAGATAAGTGTAAAGCAGTGAATAAAATCACCCAGAATCCCATCAATTAGGTAATTTCTTTAAAAAATAACTTTCTACTGCTTCTACTTCCTATAAAAGTAAATCCATTTTTATAGGCTTTCTGCTCCCTCCTCTCTTCATTTAAATACATGTCTGTTTCTATTAAACATAAGATGATTTCAATTTAAGTTTTATGTAAGAATTGACTCTTTGGTGTGAGTAGAAATGTCGAATAGTTGAACTGCAGTCATTAACATGCCAAGCAAAAAAAGCTTAAAACACGATTTTTTAAAAGCGGTGGCTGCAGAATTTCCCTTTAATGGTTCCTGATCAGGTTTTGTTTGCTTTCTGAAAAAGTCTTTTACATTCTTTTACTGAAATGCCACAAAGTCCGAGGGGCCAAGAGTTATGATGTTAATATGCTCTTTAGTAAGCTAAACGCAAGTAGGAAAGGCTTACGAGGCTGCCTCGGTTATAAAATTTGCACGGGTTCCTGGATTTGCTCTTGTAAACGGCTCCTTTATGGAAGGAAGTAACCAGCGGGTCACAGACCAGCACCAGCGAGTATGAAAAGACTTTTTCTTCAGTTCTTTGTGTTTTATAGTGATCAAGTGATGTAAGGAGAAGTGGGTTTTGAGTGTATATGTCACCATTTATTGTAAGACTCCTCTCCCTAATACACAGTCCTGTGAAGAATGAACTCTGCGGTGTCATCGTGGCACTGCGCAATTATCTAATAGAAAAATGAGAGCTGTCCTGTTCTTTTGAGTAGCACTCACCAGGTCAATTAATTAAATGAGCACAAGTGCCTTAAGTAGGAGATTCAGATCCAAGCCAAGTAGTTTCATAATATACTACGACAAACTGGAAAACAAAAAGGAGATCTGGAGAAATAAAAAGGAGATGACATTTAAAGAAATTACAAGGAATTCTAATTCTATCCTCTGCACACAAAGACCCATGTGAGATTTTAACATCATACAGAAAATTTAATTATCTTAGCAGGCAACATCAAAAAAAATTTTTTAAGCAAAATGAGACACCACTAGGCCCACAATGCCAAGTCCTGGTAAGGATATGCCAACAATTGAACACCTCTTAAACTGCTGATTTCAGTGTAAAATGGCATAGCCACTTTCAAACCCTATTTGGAATTTCTTACAAAGTTAAATACATACCTACACCTTGAGATCAGCTTTTTTATAATAACCCAAACCTGCAAACAACCCACATGTCCATCAGCTGGACAATATCTAGACCATGGCATTCTAGTCAGCAGTAAAAAGCAACCAACTTCTATACATGTTAAGTAACCATAAGACAGTTACATAGGTATGTAAATTTTGTCAGAATTCATCAAATTATGCTAATTAAGGTCTGTGTGATTTATAGACTGTAACATAGGCCTCAATAAAAAAATTACCTTCAAGAGAAAACTGGCCTATGTGGAAAAATGCATTGATCAAATCTTAGAGTTGAAAGTGAATGCCCCCACCCCCTCACTCCCCATTCCCTACCATATGAGAGACACTGGCATCAGTGCGCCAAGGCATAAGGAGGAGTAAAATTACTCCACACACCAGTGTACACATCCAGAGAAAGGAGAGAAGACAGGCAAAAGGCAGAGGCATGAGAGAGGGAGTATGAAGAGGACGAGGTTTTTCTAGCTGAATATATAATCTCTTCCTGGTAACTACTTAAAGCACACAGCAAAATTTTGTGTTTTGAAATCGGTCCTCCTTAGAACTGTGCAGGAAAGCGATTCAGTGCTAATACCTGTACTATTTTTCCTATTACTTTGTTTATAACTTCTCATGCAATAAAAATGACACCTGTAAACCAGCTACGCAGTACAGGAACACAAGAAACCTTAGTGAGCTACCCCGCTCCTATTGAGTCCCTCCTGCCTCCCACCCTGCTAATCAGCGAACAAGTGCAGCCTTCGGCATCTTCCTCAGCCCTCATCCTAGAACATACACACATACAAACACACGAAACTGTTTAAAATTAGACACCACATATACTATTCACAAAGTATTTTTCATTTGGTAAATATGTCAGGGACCTCTAGAGCAATAATGTATACCGAGCAACCTTTTCAGTGGCTGCATAAGAGCACGTGATGTCAGTGCGTAATAATTCATCCAGCCCTTCCTTGCAGTGGACATCTGGGCTGTTCAAAGGTGGATTTGTTTCGCCATAATGTATACATGTCATCATAAAGATTCTTAAATTTGTATGCATTCATTTGTATTTCTCTTGTATACATTTTTCTAGCTCCTTGAAAGTCTATGGCTAGTAGAACCTTTCAGGAGCTATTTCCAGTTTGATTTCACAAAAGATTATAGCAATTGGCATTTGCTTTGATAATCCCATTATTTCCCAGTTTTGTGAAATTTTCTTCTCTTCTAGAATGTATCAATACAGTGGTTTATGGTTCTGGAAATGGTTTTCCATTTTGTACCAAAAGACCTACCTCTAATTTTCCCTCTGTAATTTCTATCTGCCTGTCTACAAAATTCTTTTTACAGAGTTTTCTTTCTCAGACGTGGGTGCAAAACATTAAAAAAGGAAATATAGGGCAAGTGAGATTTACTTAAGAGTGACCTGAAGTGTTTGGGGTGTAGGTGAAATGAAACTGGCCGCGAGTTCCTAGCTGTTGGCTCTGGAAGACATGGGAATTTTATTTTTACATATATTATGATTTTTTAAAAATAAAAGTTTAAAATTTTTTTTTAGTTTTGTTAGCTTATGTTTCCATTTTATTTTCCCAAGGAAACTAAAATCTAAAACCATTTCAATGACTAAAAATGTACGCTTTGTAAGAAGGCATACAAAAATAATTGTTGGTGGCAATATAGATGAAGCATTCCCATATGTGGATCTTCTGGAAGAAAAACCTTAGGTGAGTCACCTCACTGGTAAAGATGATTAGTCCGCACTGAGAATGTAATGCTTCACTAGAAATCAGTGAATGAGCAGGAAAAGGAAATGGATGGACAATTGCCTCTATAAGTACCGGGAGATGCTGCTAGGGAAGATGGGTTAGATGAAAATGTAAGACAAACAAATACCTCAAAAGAGATGCAGATGACTGTTTATATGTACAACTGGCAAATAGATAAACTGCTCTGAGGGCATCTGGAACGCAACCACAGGAGAGAGGTGAGATGGGAACAAAGACAGTAGAGGTAGAATCGGAACGTAATGTGCAGGGCCTGGGGTCTTGGCAATGCCAGGTTCGGGTGCAACGCTGACATCTATCTTTCTGGTGCATAATGCCAGAAAAAAGAATGACCAGCTATATGATTTTGCCTTGCACATAGGGAAAATACATCTGGTCTCTTGGGAAAGCAAGTTTTTTCTAGCACATAGGGCTGAAATATATACATGTATATTTAATTTTAGACATGGGAATTGGCCTCAGGGATAATGAGAGCGGATTCAACTGCAATAGAAAAATATTTTGAGCCCTCTAGCAAGGGTAGATGGTGGGAAAACAGAAACCAAACCTTTTCCACAGTGTACATATCACTATGAAATATGGCTGGACCTGGGCCCCTTCTGAACTCCTGGCCCGATAGTGTGTCCAGGCCTCCTTATTACCTGCTTGGGTCCCAAGTGGCTTTCCATGTGTAGAAGACACAGCCTTTCCTGCCTGAGACCTTGATGATCTCTGTGACTCTCTGTTCTTATGTGCACAATCTGTGAAACTCAAACGATTAAAAAGGATAGCTGACAAGTTTTTAGTTTGCTAAAAGGAATAATTTCTTTCTCTCTGATTAAATTGTTCAAGTCTTCCTTTCCCTATCAGAAATTTACCTACCCTGTGGTCTTCCATAGTTAATTTTAAAGGATTGGAAATTTAGATCTACTGGGGGCCTTAGGAACCTTTTAGTACAATTGCTTCACTTTACAGATGATGAAATGAAGGCCCAGCAGTGTTAAGAATCCCTAGCTAGTGAGCAATCATGACCTACATCCAACCTCTTCAAAACCATGCACTGATAAGGGATTAGGAGCTGAGAGAACTCATACAACTTAATATCAAGAGCATAGATAACCTGATTTTAAAATGAGCAAAGTTATGAATCAGGCATTTCTCCAAAAATTATATAAAAGTGTCAGCAGGAATATGAATCATGCTCACCATCACTAATCATCATGGCAATGCAAATGAGAACTACCATGACATATCATCTCAGCCATATTAGGAGAGTTACTACCTTCAAAAAAAATAAAGTTTGAAGACCAGATAGCCAGGCATGATAGTGCACGTCTGTAATTCCAGCACTTGGAAGGCTGAGGCAGTAGGATCACCTTAAGCGCAAGGGTAGCCTAGGCTACATAGTGAGGTCAAAGCAAGTCTGAACTACGTAGCAAGACTATCTTAATAAATAAATATATAATCAAAATGTATATTTTTATTAATATATATAATAATCATATAGCTTAGTGTATCTTGTTTCTTTCCAAGTGCTGGTAAGGGTGTCATGAAAAGGAACCCTCTGTGTACCATTCATGGAAATGTACATTTGTGCAGTCATTGTGGAAGACAGTATGGAGGTTCCTAAAGAAATAAAACAGAGCAACTATATGACCTAGAGATTCCTCTCCTATGGACAATGCATCCAAAATAAATTAGATCACCACCATAAATGCATCTAAAAATCCATGCCATTGTCTACAACTTGAAAGGGCCAGGGGACATTATGTGTGAAATATGACAGGCACAGAAAGAGAGCTATCACATGATCCTCACTCATGGAATCCTTTTAAAGAAAAAAAGTCCAATATGCAGAGTTAGAGAATAAAAACAGGGACTGGCAGAAAAGAGCTGAGTGGAGAAAATGTGGACTTACCACGCAAAGGACACAAATTAGCAAATACCATACATAGGATGAGCAAAGTGAAGGGGCTAATATACATCATGCAAAGTAGTATTAATAGCAGTCTACTCACGACTGAAGATACAGATTATAAGTGCCTGGGGTGGGCTAAAGCAGGTAAATATATGACATCATGTACACAGTAGTTTGTTCCACTGTAGAACCACTTTACAGTGTGTGTATCTAATAACGACACATTGTACGCCATAAATGTACACGAGGCTTAGTTTATCTTGTTTCTTTTGACTTATCAGTACATCTGGGTAGAACATACTGCTTGTGCTTCCTGTGGGAGGGTGGGACCTGTACACAACACATCCCAATCCTTTCTTTTACCCTTTATCCCTTCTCTCCCACCCCTGTCCCTCCACCTCGTCATCTCCTTCCCCTTTGAAAACAATCTATCTCCTTACTTCTTGCTATGCATCTTTTATTCTGCTCTTTGTTTTACTCTGGGTTTGTCATTTAAGTGAAACCGTGTGATATTTAAGCTTGTCTTATGTCACTTAACGTTGTCATCTCAAAGTGCACCCATTTTCCCAGTCTCCTTGGGTCCTAAGTTTGGACAGGTTTCACCTGTTTTCTGGGAGAAGACAACTGTTTGTCTCTTGAGTTGTTGGTGGATTTCCTGCAGATTTTACTTTGTGGCTCTGCAAACATGGATACTTCCCTTTTAAGTAAACCATAATCTTTTTCATATAATTTAAATTTTGTAAAATAGCTTCTAGGAACAGTTTAAAAGCAGGATCTCGGCTAAATCTTGATTGTTCCCCATGTCCCATCCTGTGGTCATCTTCCAGAAATGGGCTGGAGGGTGACTGAGAGCAGGGGCAAGAAGAAAGACAGTCCTGTGTGGGAGCTGATGCAGTTAAGAACCCATGCATAGCTCAGGGGGTCTCACACCAGCATGGGGGTAAGAAGCGCCTAGGAGCTGGGTCATGCAAGTTCTCAGACTCTAGCCTTGGAAATTTCAATAGAGTTGATGGGTAGATATAGTACACAATTATGGGGAGTAGGTTTTAAATGAGTGTTGAAATAAGGCATGGGAGAAGACCAAAACAAATGACCTCATTGTACAACTGGTAAGGCATCTCATTATTGTCCACCTACATAGTCTTTTTAGATATTTTTCTCCTATTTACCCATCAATTAAATGTTAACACCATAGATGTATTATATACTTATTCATGTACAATGACCCTCTGGAAGTCCCAAACCATTAACTGTTTTGTTCTCTCCAAAGAATCAGTTTTCACACTGTTGACCATACATGTATTATAGGCTAAAGAACATTTGACATCCCCCTTAGAGTGAACCTTGAGGTCAAGAAAACTGGGCTCAAGATCTGATTGCAAAATACCTGACCTACAGAGATGGAGAGTATAATAGCATTTGCTTCACATGAAGTACTAAGAACCTACAGGCCGCCATTCTATATTAGATAGGCTTCTGGATGAGATGCATCAACGATCGAAAGAGCTTCATGGTTAGAAAGCAAAACAGAAAATCCTTCCTGAAGACTATGAAGGTAGAAAGTGATGAATGGCAAAGTTTAAATTAAATAATTTGAATCCAAACTGTTTTATCCTTACCATGACTTTAAGGCTTTATCGTTAGCAGTTGTTATGTCTTGCTTCATGTGAAAAATACATGCAGAAAGAAATTCAGACTCACTAAAACAGAGAGCTAGGTTTTATGGCTACAACTGATAGTTTTTATGACTTCCTAGAAAGGGTCAATGCAAAGAGTGTAGTAAGATAACAGTCCATTATCATTTACCCTAATGAAGAATCATATGATATATCTGAGATACTACAATTAAACTTATCTCATATCTGAGATACTACAATTAAACTTTATCACAGAAAATGCATGGTTAGCCCTTGACAAAAATTCAATAATAGCCAGAAATTGTTGTTTTCATTGTCCCTGACCCACAGAGTTTGGCTATGCAATCTACTAGCTGGGATGTTGGTAGCAAGCATTGTTAAAATTCATCCCTTGTACAGGAGTTACCTTTCTTACACCACCTCACAGGAAATTCTCATCTAGATGTTCAAAACACTTATTTGGAATTATGTATGTTAAAATGTAATTACAAATCAAATAGTACATAACTGTAGGAAGCTAAAGGAGTTGCTGTAGACTCCTTGTATATATAGACTCAATAGTCTTGGTTTTGATAATTTATGCAATGGGTCAAAAATCCCCAAAATTTGTCATTTTTCCTACGGCAAATTTGAATCACATGAGTTTAATAAAGATTCTTTGGAGCATTATTTCAGCTGGTAAATTGGCATAGCCAAACTCTGTGACTAGAACTACCACACCAAGGATAGCTAGCCATCACTGAATTCCTGTCATGGGCCCAGAATTCTGATAAGTCCTGTTTTATTCAATAATCATAATAACCCGTGAGGTAAATAGACAGATTTCTTTTTCTGTTTTATACTTAAAATAACTGAGCATTAGAGGGTCAAATGAATTGTTTACTGTGGTTTAAAAATAACTGAGGAGGGGCTGGGGATATAGCTCAGTGGAATAAGTGCCTGCCTGACAAGTGCAAGGTCCTGAGTTTGATCCCCAGCACCACCAGAATAAATAAATAAATAAAAATAACTGAGGATTAGGAAATTCAAGTAAATTCCTGGCTATGGTTTGTGTTTTCCTAAAACTCACACGTGAAAATTTTAATTCCAAGATAATGGTGTTAAGAATGGGAGGAGAGTTTTATAGATGATTATCTCATGGTAGTAAAGGCCATTATGGTCAAGATTAGTGCTTTTATAAAAGCTATTCCAGAGGGCTAATTGTTCTGTCCAAAAATTATTGTTTACCAATTGAAAACAGGAGCTCATCAAATACTGAATCTGCTAGTATCTTGATCTTGGGTTTTATAGTCTGCAGAACTGTGAGAAGTTTCTGTTGTTTATAACTTACCGAGTCTAAGGTATTTTGTCATAGCAGCCTGAACAAACTAAGACATTTGCTAAGAACTCATGCCCAGAAATAGTGCAATGCAAGTGAGACCAAGGTCTGCCCCAAACAAAACCCTCCACTCTGTTTGACTCTCTTCTCTGCATTATGTACTAAGAATAAAAATATTAGATTTATTTATAATAGAAATTCAAATTAAAAATTGTCTTATTTAGATCAGTCTTCCACTGAACACATATTGATTGACCCACATTGTACTGGGCCTAGAGAACACAGCAGAGACCAAAATAGGCACACTCTCTGCCCTTATAGGACTTAACAAGAGGGTGTTAAGGATTGACATTAAAGAGCTCATCATAGAAATGTCTTTACAAGTGCAAAGGTTAGCAAAGAAAAGTAGATGTTGCTTTCAGAAGTTCTATTGCAGGAATGCATTTATGAGAAGTGATCCTCATGACAGATATAAACATGTAGCAGAAGTTGAAAAGGTGACTTTGTAGGGTCAGAGTGCATGTGGGACACAAGACACATCTAATGGTAATGTGACTCAGGAGAAAGTCCCATGTAGACACTGCACTTACAGAGATAGGGATGTAATAGGTCCTCCTCCACATATGCTCCCAAAAAGGTATGTGTTTGCCACATCTAAGATTATCACAGGATCATCTACAAGGAACATGCAATTGACTTCATGACAGGCTAATGAAGGGATGGAATTTAGCTCTTCAGAGCACCTTAGGATCTGTAATTAATGAGTCTAATTAAAAATGCCTTCAAACAAATGAAAATTCTAAATTTGAATTTCGCAAAGTATCAAACCCCAGTAGCATCAGAATTAAGAAGTTAACATTCATTCAAAACTCCCTAGATTGTTTTCCAATTATTATAGGAAAATAGCAAAATGATTTATAGTTGTTATTTAAAATGTACTTCCTTATAACTGTCAATAATGCTTGCTTACCTTGTTTCTTCTGCCAATTCTGGTAATTATTTCTATTAATGCTTATGCATCCTTTCAGGACTTTGGTATATACCAGAGAATATGAATAGTTTTATTCTTTTTCTTCTGCACATAAAGATATTTTACCATGCATACACTGTTCTGCATCTTACTTTTTTTTTTTTTTATCAAACTGTCTTGGAGGCTCCGGGGAAGATGGCGACCAGGTGAGCAGCAAGGGAGCGAACCTCCTTAATAAACACCACCAGCTCGAGACAGACTTGGCGAGCGTGAATGCCGGGACCTCGGCTGGGAAGTTTAAACTGGGCGTATTTCTCTGAGATGCCGGGGGAGATGTGGTAGGGCGGACCAGGCTGCCGGGGCGAGACGTGGGAAAACCCCAGACGCTGGGAGCCAGGGACGATCCGCGCGGGGAAGAAGCTTGGCTCGGTCCAAGCGCCGTGGGAGCGCAGCCGGCTCGGTCCCTCCTGCCTCCCGAGCCAGTGCAGCCCCCGGCGACTCCCGACAGAGATCGGCTTGCTAGCGGCGGAGATGCCCGGCAATCCCACGTTTCGCGTGTGTCGGGCGGGCCGCGCGGAGGGCCCCACGCGCCGGGAGCGGAGAGGAAGATTTACTGGGTCCTGACGCCCTGAGAGCACGGACGGCTCGATCCCTCCCGCCTCCCGAGCCGGCACAGCCCCCCGGCGACTCCCGACAGAGATCGGCTTGTTAGCGGCGGAGACGCCCAGCAATCCCACGTTTCGCGCGTGTCGGGCAGGCCGCGTGGAGGGCCCCAAATGCCGGGAGCGAGGAGGAAGATTTGCTTGGGTCCTAACGCCCTGAGAACAAGGACAGGTTGATCCCTCCCACCTCCAGAGCTGGCGCAGCTCTCCGGCGACTCCCGACAGAGATCGGCTCTCTGGCGGCGGCAACGCCCAGCGGTCTCACGTTTCGTGTGCATCGGGCGGGCCGCGCAGAAAGCCCCAAAGGATAGACTGGCACCTTGGAACCTTCATGCCTGCAGGGACTCCAATAACTGGTGAGATATCGGCGCTCGCGACCAGATCACCGAGTGGGGG
>PVLD010030569.1:0-16683 GCA_004027595.1 Dinomys branickii
AGGGGAGGGGAGGGGAGGGGAGGAGAATGAAAGGAAGAGCAAGGGAAGGGCCAGAGAAAGACAGAGACAGAGACAGAGACAGAGACAGAGACAGAGAAGCTAAGCCTGCCACAGCAAAGGCAGGGATTAGAGCAATGTGTCTACAAGGTGAACAGCACCAGGGATCACTGGCTACCACTGGAAACTCGGTGCTTGTTCACACTCTTGGTCCCTGGGGTCCTTGCCTTGCTGTCCCCTCCACCTGGCCCTAGAACATGCTTCCCATATGGTCCCGGGACTCTTTCCCGTAGCTTACTCAGATCTTTTCTCCAATGTCACTTCAGACTTTCCCTGGATGTCCTGTAGAAAGTAACATCTCCTTTGTTGCTTCTCCCCCTTATTCTACTTCAGATTTCCTCCTAGAACTTATACCAGCACGCAGTACAGTGTATAGATCTGTATTTATTTTCTTTTTCTACTTCTTCAAACAGCCTATAAACTCCATATGGGTAAGGACTTTGTCTTGTTTACTGGTATATCCGCCACAAACAATAGTATATGGAAAGTAGTAAGTGCTCAAAAAATATTTATTGTCAACACCACAACATGCCAGGTAACCAGAACCAAAGACAGTGCTTTAGTTACTTTAATTGCTGAGACAAAGTATCTGATGCCCAAAGTTAAAGCAGAAAAGATTTATTTAGCTCACAATTTGTAGAGGTTTTGTCCATACTCAGCTGGCTCCAAGGCAGGTGGCACATGGCAGAGGGCAGCAGTTCATGGCAGTGGGAGACAGCAAAAGCACAAACGAGAAGAAGGGAAATAAGCCTCTTTTTGCTCCTTTTATCTTATCCAGACTGATGGGATTTGGGCAGTGCCAATCCAATCAGTGCACTAATCCAGCAACCACCCATCTTTAACCCCAGCACCCTTAATCCCAGTATTGAACCATTAATCAGTCACAAACTCTAGCTTCAGCTACCTCCGAAAAAGCCCCCATCTAAAAGTGCATGCGTCTTTGGGCAGTCATCTAGATACAAACCATAACAGACACTTTCTGCACTCAAGGGCTCACATTCTAGAAACTCACAGACATTGATGTAAAGAACTATGGGGCTGAGGGAAGGTGAGTTCACCTGATTCAGAAAGCTCAGTAAGAGTTTTGTGAGCAAGTGATGCTTCAGATCCGATTGTGGAGATGGAGTTGACCAGGCAGAAGTGTGCAAAGGCTTTGTGGTGGAAAGGAGCCTGAGTACGGGTGAGAAAGTGAAGAAGGCTGGGATGGCTGAGAGCCAGGGAGAGAGTGACTGGAAGACAGGGGAAAGCCAGGACATCTAGAGACTTGTTGACCAAGAATTGACTGGTCTTCATTTTAAAGGAAATGGGGAGACTCTGAAGGAGTTAAGAGTGGAAGAGAGGCGGGGAAGCAAAGCATGACATGACCTGATTTGCGTTTTGCCACGGTTACTCCGGCTATGATGTCGTCAATGCCTTTGGATGACCAACTAGGTTATTGCAGTTGTCTGGGTAAGTGCCCAAGATGGTGAGAAGTGGCCAGATCTAAGAGATATTTAGTATTAATAGTGGGCATGATTTGCAAGTGAGTTGGAGCTAGGGTGTGAGGGAAGGAGAGGGCAGTACTGTATCAAGGAAGGAATCTCTGGTTTCTGACATGCACAGTGGAATCTCAGGTTTCTGGTATGCATCGTCCTGGGGGGAAAGGAGCACTGGAAGGCTGTGTGTGCTGGTGGGGTAGAAAGAGATCTTCAATCCGTGACAGTTTCTGCAAAACTGTGTTTAGGTGCTAGATACTTGCCACCAGCTTCAATGGAAATAAGGGGTGAAGCATCTGAAGGTGGCTTTACTTGTACCTGTGTGGTAGACTGTTATATTTGTGTTTTCCAGTGAACTATGGATCTGGGTATTCATGGCCTTTCTTACCTGTGAGTCTGGGTCTGGCCATGTAACTTATCTTGTGTAATGGGATATTGATAAACCACAATGCAAGAAGAAGCAAGATGTGTGCATATTGAGGCTTTTCCTCTTAGAACCCTGGCTCAGAAGTTGCTAGTTTGCTGTAAAGAAGCCCATGTACATACCCGAATGGCAAGATGTCGTATGGGGAGATGCCTGGGAGGATGAATGGCCATCTTGTAGGTTGTAACGCTGGCTGAACTCGTACCTTAATGCCACCACATAAGTGACCACAGTTACACCACATAGAACAGAACCCGGCCAACTCATAGAACCGTGAGAAAGAATACACTGTTGTTTTAACTCACCAAACTTTGGGTATTTTGTGATCATGCAATAGATAACCGAAAAAGACCTCTTTAGACAGATTAAAAATGGAGGAACCTGGCTATTGTGGGGTTCCTCTGAGTAGAGTTTCCCAAAGAATCTTATAGGTTCCTCTGCCTAGAAATTTTCTGTTTCTTTTTTCCACCTTCCTTTATTTTGCGTTTAGGTATGGGCTTAGGGAGGGCAGTTTGCCTCAGGTGTATAGGGGACATCAGAGGGCAATTACCAATGGCAGTTTCATTCCTGTGTCCCTTCTTTCTCACCTCCCCCTTTGCCATCCCTTCCAAGGTCTGTCTCTGTGCCCGGTTTTCCTTCCTTCCTTTCTGCTGCTTCCTCTGCTGTAGCTGTGGGGAGCCCTCAAGGCTACAGAAAGTTCTGAAACGTGGTTCAGGATGTGCCTCATTGCCTGCCCCTCTCCCTTTTGTCCCCTGTCCTCGCACTTGGGCAAAATTAGGTCTCCTTTGTCTTTTTTTAATGAGCAGGTTTAGCCACTGTTAGCTGGCTATTATATTGCACTGAAAATGCTATTTGTGAGTCATTGTCAACCAAAACCCGGGACCAACACTGACACCTCCTTAATTATGTGCCATTAATGATGTACACACTGCAGTTAGGGGAACATTGCTGATCCATTTCCAGCTTTAATTCTGTGCTATGTTGTATGAAACGCTAATGAGTCCAGAATTCTCAAAGGTCATATCTGAATACATTTCCTTTTTTTCTTTTTAGGGCAATGGCAATAAGATTCAAAACAATTAAAATGAAATTTACTTCATCATTTGGCTAACAGTGTCCTCGACTATACTAATTATACTGAGATATGCATTCATTTGCTGGTCATTTGGACAGATCTGAGTGTGCCCGATTTCTTGTAAAGACCTCATCTATGAATTCACAGGTTTTTAAAAATTTTTTTCTTTTCTTTTTTATAACTTGCCCACTCCATTGATTATGAGAAATAACTGGGAAAAAATCAGCCCAAACCCTTACAATATGGAAAGTGCAAATTTAGCAGAACCAGCATTAAATTTTCCAGGGAGTCATTTATCATCCTTAGAAAGTTTTGGTTCTTTGCAAATAAAAAAGAGAAAGAAATGGTAATTGCTCTACTCAGCTAATTGACAGAATTGTGTCAGAAAAAGGAGGCATTTCAACACTGCCTTCGATGATGACATTTGAAGGTTGTTCCCATTCTCTCTTCACTGCTAAATTAGGTAATCATTATTTCCCTGTGAATCTTATTAATCTAATGGTTGCTTCTCCCCTAAACCCCTCAGATTTGAGATTCAGACAGAAATGTAAAAATGAAATGCCGAAGGTCAGAAAATAGTTTGGTCAGTCAAAGTTGTATTCTGTAGTTTTGCGGTTCACTTCATAAGTAGGAGAGGACAAGAGGGAATAAGTTTAAATTGCAGTTGGGGGAATTGAAGTCATTTGTGTAAAAAGGGCCTTCTCATTACGTGAAGGGAACCCAGAAGGCTTGAAACCTCTGCCGGTAGATTTCGGAACAGGTTAGTCCACTAGTACGCCGAGGTAGTGGAAGCTGGGGAGCCAGAAAAGCCCAGTACAGTGATTGTAACGCTGGTTTCCCTTTTCAGACGCCTTTTGTAGGGGCACAAGGCTCCGCAGGTGCTCAGGGCTATTGCTGATCCCTGGATCTTTGCCGGTAAAGGAGCACTCATCGGGCAGGAGCTTAGGGTCTGGCTTCTGAAGAGACACTACTGAGGCAATGACTGGTTTAAAAAAAGTGATGCTGGGTTTGTCTTAGACATCATAACCAAAATGCCAGTTTATGATGGAAACAGATGGCATAGATTGCCTGTTTTGGCAAAACCAGCATTCCCTGAATGGGACAGATCAGTAGCCACCCTCAGTGACACTTGGAAAGCAGCCGGATACCTTATAAAGGCAAAATGGGAAGGATATTCCGGCTGATGGTGTCTTAGTCTGCTTGCACAGCTATGACAGCATACTACAAACTAAGTATTGGCACATGACGCTGAGGGGCCAGCAGCTGGTGAGGCAGGGAGGGAGAAGAGAAGGGGGGCATGAATTTGTTCTGTGATAAGGAGCCCACTCCTGTGATGATGGCATAATTTTGTTATAAGGGCAGAACCCTCAAGGTTGAATCACCTCTTAATACTGTTACAGTGGCAATTAAATTTCAACATGGACTTGCGAGGGGACAAACATTCACACCAGAGCAGTGGCATATTAGTCACAAATCCTACCTTCCTGCAGACTCTGAGTGGGCTTGGGCAAGGCCTTCACAGTCAAGCTTTGTATTTCCGCTCTGGGAGTGTCGCTAAGCTGTCTTGTCCTCGCCCTCTCTCAACCCCTGCGTTGTCAGTCAGTGATCTCTGGGGCAGCCAGTAGCCAATGACAGGAAGAAGCTGCATATCCCTGACAAGTGCATTCCACGACATTTTGTGCTTCTTGTTCTACCTCCCCAAATTCTACATAACAAATAGAAATTGAGTAGATTGAGAGTGAACTTTTGCAGAATCAAAAAACAAAATCTGAAAAACTTGGCTTAGAAGTAAATTATGTGGCTTGATCTCTCAGATGTTCTGTTTTTGGGATCAGTGGTTCTGGAAACTAAATATTTCTTTCAGTAATTCTAATGGCCATTTTAGTTAATATTATTTACTATTTTAAACAAAAACTTTTATAAAAGAGGATCTAACCTTTTTTCTGTGGACCCAGAGAGATAAAAATTTCATGTTTTCATCTGACAAGTCAGTCAAAATCAAATCTTGGATCAATGAAGAGATTTCAGAGCCTTTGATTTCCACTTTTAGGCAAAGTGATCTATGACAGTGTCCTTGTTCAGAAACAAGATAAAATAATTCATGTTTGTATAAAGCAATGTAGTACACTGTATGGATGTTTTCTTCATTTTTTTGTGATGAAATCAAGTAATTTCTCTCTCCATCATGAGATCTTTTCCTTTGCAACTTTAATCACCACAGTGAAGTTCAATAAATGACAAAAACTCATTTGAAAAAATGATAATTTAATAATATTCATTAGTCGACCTATTCTCCCAAACAGGTAGATTTAACTATAATTTTTCTTTCTCGTTCTTTTTTCTCCCTTACCAAATTGCCTTTATGTTCTTCGGTGTAGGTTTGAAGTTTGGTAAAAAGCTATTAACTTCCAAAGTTGTCATGCAATAAAAAACCAGAAGGATGTGTAAGTTTGAAAAGTCAGTGGTGGCTCCAGTGATATTTTCCTTTGTCAAGGCTTGCTCAGTCCTTCGCCTTCCCTGCATCTGTGGGGGGTGGAAGAAAAGTTCTTGATTTCTACTGTCAGTCTCTCTGGCTTCCTTTCACTGTGACCTTCACGTTTATGGACCGTGCCCATTAGGGACCGTGTGTACGTTAATCACAGGGTTAGTCTCTTAGTGAGCGCATATGTACACATGGCTGCCATAAAAGGAATGAATCAAATTTCTTCTCTGTGCCCAGTTTTGGTAGCATATGACTCATTTTCATAGCTCTAGAACTGAAATGTAGTTAAAACAGTAAAGTGATATTTATAGGGTAATTTTAATCAAGCCTGTCATAGTTTTCTTTCCTGGGTAGGTTTGTATGTCCTTTGTTATAACTCTAATTACACCGGTGGCTTTTTAGAGAGAATGCTAGGGTAGAGGTTATTTAAATGTGGAACTGAAGGTTTGACATCAGTTAAAAGTGAGTGATTTTTATTTCCTAACATATATTTTAATGTAACATGAACTTACTAGCTTATTTTTCTCCCTGAATATTATCATTATTTTTATTTTATTTTACCTTTCATTTTATCATTGAAGAAGAAAGAGAATGGTCTCCCTTTCACCTCCTTGGGCACCAAACAGCCTTAAAAGAGGATTCCTCCGTTAAAATATGAAACAACAGAAAGGGGGTGTAGCTCAGGGGAAGACTGCTTGTTTGGCATAGCTGAGGCCCTGGGTTCAATCACCAGCACCACTCAAAAACCAATAAGACAAAAACAAAAATAACAAAACCCAGAAAAACCAAATCAATATAATAACCGTGACAATAACAACAAATGAAACAATGGTGCACTGTTCTTTCAGCCCCTGGACCCGCTTCCTCATGAAAACCTGCAGTTGCAGGCCTCTGGCAGGTTAGGAATTTAGCAGAGCTCCTCCACATCACTCCAGGGATCTTGATTAACACACTAAAAATAACACTGTAGAACTGCTGAACGGGTGAGAGAGACCAGTAGGACCCAGGGAAGGCTAAATATTGCTCACATTGATCAGAAACTTGGACCCTGCTCCCATGACGCTTGCTGTTTGACACTGAAGCTCATTAAGCATGTTTGTGCATCTGCGAACTGGAGAGGCAGGGGAGCGCGTCAGGCCTGGGGCCTTGGAGAAGCGAGGATGTGGCTTCCAGTCACAAGGTCTTTCTTTTCCTACAACCCTGGGGCTCCGTTTTCTTCTGAATTAATGTAGCTCTGCGTGAGCCTAGGAGGACCTGTCTTCCCCTCTGGTAAGGGTTCTTAGCCGAGAATAAAGCCAACTCTTACCTCAACTTTGACCCCAGCTGTAGTTGTACAATTCTGTTCTTGCACAGAGTGTAATAGCCTCCTCAAGTTGTAGACTGTTATGCTGTACTTGCTTAGAGCTGAGCAACCAGTAGGAAGAATTCAGGATCTGAAGGCTTAAATTTCATCTGAGTCCTGGGTCTTCCTCATTTTAGCTGTGCTGGATGGGCTAGTTATTGAGCTTCCTCTAGTTTCAATTTCTTCATTTATCAAATAAGAATATTGCTTGAAATGAATACCTGTTTATAGGGTGCTTGTGAATTCTGATGGGACACAATTCAAAGTGTTAAGAGAAACGTAAAGAGCCATAGTTAGCATTCTCCAAATAATTGTAGTATTAGTTTGAGCTAGATGAAAATGACAATAACCAGCCAATTTTGTCCCATAAAAATGGCCATTTCATATGGCCTATCCTAGCATATTAATATAAAGATATTTCTGAAAGCCTTTTTCTTCTCACTTCTCTGAATTATCCCTATGAGACGGAAAGATTATTAGTGCCCAGGGAAGTCTAGGTTTCAAAGGTTACTTGTACTAAGTTCTATAAAAACCCGTGAGTGAACCCAATCTGCCATTACTCAATCTGTGGTTTCTAATCCTTGGCCTGATGTCCAAGGGATTAAGCTGCAAATGAGAATCTGGGAAAGATGGTGATGGAAAATCATTTTCCTCCAGAGTTCAGCAGAGTGCAACATGGGAGGTCATAGCCTCTGTAACAAGTACCATTGTAAGGAGTGTTTCTCGTGGTAAGTGTGCTGTCTTGAGCTTGTGCTGACTCCTCTGAAACCATGGCTCCTTCAGGGGCCATGTGAACCTGCACCAGGCTGCTGCATCCACGTTCTTTGTGTTGCTTTCTGTGAATCACTGATACGCACAGCTCCAGGGCTGACCTGAAGATCTGAGGCTCTGACTCTTCCGTGAGGGAGTTTTGCAGGTCTCTCTTTGAATGTGCCCTGTTGTCTTTGGATCAGGCTGGCACTTTCTGCATCAGCTCTCTTGACATTTAGGCCAGATGATACTTTGCTGTGTTGTGCATTATGAGGTGCTCAGTACCTCTAGCCTCTACCTAGTAACCCCAAATGTCTTTAGACATTGTCAACTATCTTCCATGGGGACAAAAACTACCAGTGAATGAAAAACCACTTGACCCAGGAGACCTCAGAGTGGGGGGGTGATGGGCTAGGCTGGGCTGGACTGATGGTGACATATTTCTGGACACTTCCCAGCTTGTCTGATAAGCCTCAATACACCTGAAGAAATTGGTTTTTCTCATCTTCCTGTGAAAAGTATGATTTGGTATGAGATAAATCATATTTGGGACTATTATTTGGAAGTTACTTATGCATAGGAGAGGTGTGGAGATGCCTAGACCCTTTGATAGGAAGAAAAGCAGTCTAACTAAAAGCCAGGTTCTCTCAGTTTTCTGGTAGAAATATCTGTCTTCTTGTTTTTTTAGTTAATTATGGACTTTCATGAGCTCACTCAGCTAATCAAAGTTAATGACACTAGACCCCAATCACATTATTGTTATTTTTCCAGCCTGTGTTGGACCTGTGCTGCATTAACCTGCCAGCAGCCTGGAGACAACTGCAGTCACTCAAACACTGGAGAAGCAATGTTTTTATTAGCAGCGCAAACAGCCCTTTCATAACATGTCACCACTGAGATTATGAAGACGAAATCAAAGCAACAGAAAAAGGAAATTTTCCATAAAGAACACTTTCAAAACTTTATTACAAAGCAGAAACTTTATTGCAAGATGGGCAATGAGACATGTGTCCTATCTTTGCTACCATTTCCAATATAGCTTTTAGTTTGGAGAGACATTGAGAAAGATACACATAAAGCTGATATTGCTTCTTCATCTCCATGTCACTGGTGACCGTTTGATGCCAGGATTTCCCAACAGACGTGTTGTGACCTACCTCTGGTCTTGGCGCTGTATTCTGCTCCTATCTACTTTCCTTGTCTTCTGGAATTCTTGGTGAGGACTTGGCACAGCTGCCGGGTATGCTACTCTTTCCTGACTATACTTTTGCCTCAGATGAATAAAAAATGTTATGTATTCTATAAAAAGTTGAGTTCTTTGCCTTGGGACTTTACATTGCCTGGAGAAAAAAAAATGCATGACATTTTTTCATTTGGCATTTCATTTGGTTTAGGTCACATACCAACTGGGTGGGTTGCTGTGGGGAGAGGTATTTAAAAAAATAGCGAAAAGACTTTTCATGATTCTGCTGCTAAAATGTGCCGTTAGATCTTTGCACTGCCTTCAACAAGGCAGTTGGGGTGTTCGCATTTCATAATTTAATCACTCTCTTCTGAGGGTCATCTAGAATTCATTTCTGAGCTCTTGCTGTGATCTGCATGCTCCCTGCCTCGCCTGGAACTCACATTGAAATTTAGTTGTTGTTGTGAGATATTAAGAGGTGGGAAACAGGTGGGAACTTTATGAGATGTTTCTCCAAACCAAATCAGAGTATGCAACAAAGTTGTGTTCTAGAAGGGAGGGCTCTGTCCCCATGAATGGACCAGTGCACTCAGGAAGTAATGAGCTAATGAGATATTTTGAATGAGCATTTGTTATAAAAGCTAGCATGTCTGTCTCTTGCATGCATCCTTCTTCCCATGTGGTTCTCTGCACCAGTAAGAGGGACCTCTTCAGATGCAGCCCCTCAATATTAGACCTCCAAGCCCCTAGTACTATGAGCTGAATAAACCTTTAGTCTTTACAATTTATGGAGTCTCTTATACTTTATTACAGTAACAGAAAACAGATTAAGACAGTTTCTAAATTTGTTTTGTAGACTCTCATGCCTAATAAACTAACAATTTTATCCTTTTTCTCTGCAAATAGGAGATTTGTTAGTATATGATGCTACATAGATTTGAATGAGATTCCTGATTATCACTGTGAAAAGGTCAGGTTATTTGGGTACACATAAGAGTAATGGGTTGGATAAGTTGATATTTGAAGACAAATTGGTCTGGATTTGAATCCTGGGCCCAATTCAGCTGGATGTATGACATCAGTCAAACCTTTTAAGCATTTAGTTTCCATATTTTAAAAATTGACATAATAATAATGATGATGATAATGCTGTGGATAGTTAGATCAGAGTGTTTCTGTGAGGATAAAGTGGAGTTGTGCACAGAAAAGGTGAAGGAGGATGCCTAGCTATAGTGAGTACCCACCAGATGTGTAAAGATAGAGGTACAGTTATCTCTAAGCTGAGATTAGTCCTATGACATTTGCCTAACTTCACAAACTAAGCTTCCCTTCTCAACTAGTTCTTCCTTCTAACTATCACGATCTCTTTTTCAAGTCATAGTTCTCAGGATCCCATGAATATCTTTTAAGATAATTTATGGCCAGAAAACCTTCTACAGTAAGTCAATTATACATCTTCTAGGAAAACAGAGGACTATAAACAATGAGCAATAAAGACAGAAAATTTATGCTTCTGAAGTGAGGAAAACATCAGTCCTAGGGGAAGTCATCTGAACTTCACTGCAAAAAGGAGAGTCAATTGAAAATGTTAGACTAATCCTAGTGCTCAAAAAGAAACCATTGCCACTGAGAGATTTTAGGCTTTGTAGTAAAAATAAATTGCTGGTTGTATTTATTTAAAAATAGTGACTGGGATCAAGAACAAAAGTATTATTGCTTAATTTTTATTGAAACTTAATAATTTTACATATTTGGGGTAGAATGTGATATTTCAATACATATATGTGATATATAATGAGCAGGTCAGAATAATTGGTCTATCTATCCCCTCAAAAATTTCTTTTTCTTGGGAATATTCAAAATCCTCTTTACTAGCTACTGTTAAATACACAGTTAATTACCTGCTGTAGTTTCCCTATTGCATTATTGAACATTAATGTTATTTATTCCACCCAATTACACCTCTGTACCCATTAACCATCCTCTCTTGTCCCCTTCATCCCATCACTCTTCCCAGCCTTTGGGGACACTGTTACTCTTTGTTTCTCTGAGATCATCTCCTTATGCTACTGTATATAAGTAAGAATGTTCAGTATTTGTCTTTCTGTGCTTGAGATTTCTCTTAATATGTACGTTTGGTTCATTCCTATTTCCACAAAGGATAGGATTTCATTCTTTTTTATTGCTTAATAATATTCCATTAACTATGTACACTGCATTTCCTCTACCCACTTATCAGTCAATGGAGACCTAGGTTGATTCCGTCATATCTTTGCTATTATGAATAGTTCTGTAAAATGTGGTAGTACAGATGTCTCTTCAACATGCTGATTTCCTTTCTTTTGGATATATCTTATAGTGAGATTGCTGGATTTGTTCTATTTCTAGGTTTCTGAGAAACCTCCAAAGTGTTTACCATAATGATTGTACTAATTTAAATTCCATCAACAGTGTATAAAAGCTTCCCTTTCTCTATATGCTTGCAGAATCTGTTACTTCTTGTCATTTTGGTAATAGTTATTGTAACAAGGGTGAGGTGGTATGTTATTGTGGTTTGGATATGTAGTACTGAGCAATTTTTCACATTCTCATCCATTTGTACCTTCTTTTGAGAAATTTCTTGTATATTTTAGATACTAATCTCCTGACAAAGATTAGCTTACAAATATTTTTTCCCACTTTGTAAAGTATCTCCGTTGTTTCTTAATTCTGTGGATGGTTTCCTTTGCTGTCCAGAGGCTTCAAAAGTATTTTTGATAAGAAATCAAGGCTCTGAAATAAAACAAAACAAACTAAAACAAGATTCAGACACACAGCATTCATTCATGCAGAGCAATGTTACAACTATGACTCAAAGACAAAAGCAAATTAAGTAGGGAACTAAAGAATTGAGAGGACAAAGCAAGGATATTTTAGGAAAATCCTAACATAACCTTTTAATTTTTGTTTTTTTTACTCTCTTAGCTTTTAGCCATTTTCTGCAGCCAGTGAGGTCACTATAAAAAGTCTGGTGTTTAGTGAGGCTTCAGATCTCACTGACATGTTGCTTAGTGAACAGATAGACAGGAGAGGTGGGGCTAACTAGAGGTTTTCTGGAAGTTGCTACAAGGTTTTTGTTGTCTTGAGAGGAAGTTTAGGAATGGGGCAGAGGTGTGCATAGTTGAGGAGCAGAAGATGGAATGAGATTAAGGGAAAATAAGTATTAAGTACATAATATGTTCTATGGGCTTTCACACAGACCAGTTCGTCTCATCTCACTACAATCTAAAGGAATGATGGTGTTATTCCTATTTTATTTTACAGGAAAATGGATACTTTCCAAGTTCTAGTAATTTCCCATAAGTTCCTTAGCTGACAAATGGTAGAGCTGATATGTGAATCAAAGTCTGATTCCAAAGCTCATGAATAACAGAGTCCAGGTAAGTTTTTTTCCTCTTCCTCAAGGGAAAGTTATTGGAAAGGAAGACTAAAGCCAGGCATGGTGGTGTAGGCCTGTAATCCCGTACTCTGGGAGCCTGAGGTAGGAGGGCTGCAAATGAACTGAGCCTGGGAAACTTAATGATTTAGTGAGACCCTGTCTCAAAATAAAAAATTAAAAAGGGTCTGGGATGTAGCTCAGTGTAAGGGCCCTAGGTCCAATGCCTAGTATTACAATAAAAAAGAAGAAATAATTAAAACACACATAATATTGTGTTTAAATATCCAACTATTATTAAATGTGAAGAAAGATAAAGACAATTTGAAAAATAATCAAAAACTCTTTCCTCTCAGAATGAAAATAATAAAACAAAACAAAACAACAGCAACACCTAATGAAACATTGTCCTTAAAGTCCTGTACATATAGTTCAGAAGGTTCTTTGATTCCACTTTTGACCAGTCTCTGTTTTTCTGGGTCCAGTTCATCAATTCCTGAAGTCATGGTGGAAGCATTTATGAAATAAAGAAGATACTGGAAGATAGAATCAGGGTAGATACAATGACAATTTTGAAAAATGGGAAAGATATTAAGAGATTTTAATTTCATTGTAAAATAATGGAGCAAACACAAAGAGAAAAGAAACCTATAGTAGTACAGAGGGTAATAGAATCACGAGCAACAAGAAGTTCAGGTCTGTAGACAGAATCATGCCAAAGCCTGACAGCTTTGCATTGATGGAATTATAACATTAGTAGATGAAGGGAAAAATGCATTTGATATATCTGGATTTTTGGCAATACATAAGAGAGAGGTGTGAAAATCCATTTTAACTGAATATAACATTTTACTAAACTATTTGACATCAGGATTTTTCTTTAGAACGTTTTTTTAGCTATATTTTCTAGAATTGCTAGGAACATGTTTGAAGGTGGCCATTCTGATATTTTGGATATAGTAAAAGATCATGATATGAAAAAAGAATAAGCCAAACAACAAACAAAACAAAACAAAACTCAGATCAAGCAAGCAAGATGCCAACCAACCAATCGATCAACCAACTATAAAGTATCCCAAACAAACAACAACCAAAACAGTTAAAAAATCACTTTGGGATTATTGAAAACTACAAAGAAAATGCAAATGTTTCCTTTCTTAGTTTAACCTTAAATGGATTGTTTCCTGGTGAAGGGAAGTAGCATCTCATGAGGTTTTGGCTTGCATTTCCTTATGTCTGATGATGTGCTCATTTTAAATGCTTATTTGCCATTTACCTATCTTCTTTAGAGAAACGTCTGTTAGAGCCTTTGATCCTTTTAAAAATTGAGGGTTTTAACTAGAGACCATGCTCAGGTGAAATAAATCGGACCTACGTGTATGAACATCATATTGTCTCCCTAGTGTAAGAACATGAAAGAGTAAATAAAACCCAAAATGTACAATAGATAATGTGAAAGGGAAAGGGAAAGGAATTGCTCAAAGGAAGGAACAACTGGCATGAGGGAAAGAAGAAAAAGTACTAAGGTTTTATATATACATATATATATATGTGTGTGTGTGTTTGGCATAACTATACTGCTGGTGCTTGGTGGTTTATTGAGGGGAACCACCAGTTAATTAATAAGATTTTAAAAATATTTGACCAATTTTTCATGCTTATATCTGGTAATCTGAGCAATTTATGTGAGGACAACAATTTGCAGTATAACAACCATTGGCGAATTCCTACAATCCTGTCTAGTGAAACTATGTATTGTCTCTAATGTTCTTTTAAATTATTATTTTTCTTATTCCCTTTAATTGTTTGATCAATCTTCTATTCTTACATATGTGAGCAACTTCACTGAAGATAACAATATGTAATATAACAACCATTGTTAATACCTATCATTTGAAATTTCGTATCATTTTTAATGTCCTTGCTTTGTTTTGTTTGTATTTTGCTATTGTTCTTCTTTTAAACTATTCTCTTTAAAACAAAAATTGAGGGTTTTAGCAAAACTATGTTACCCCCAAATATGACAGAACAAGGGGGCTTATTCTGGCCGGTGAGAGCTAATCGTATGCATTTTTCCCAATAACTTGTTTGGTTGCATCACACAGGCAGCTCGCAGTGAGCTCCAATGGAGCATTTATCCCACAAAAGTCAGCAAACAGACTACAGATCAGAGCCCTGATCCCAACCTTCTTACCAGCACAGCACTAGATGTGAGTTGCTCTGAAGATTAAATGGCACTGAGGGCTCCATAATTGGTTTGTCAATGAATGGGACTTGTGCTTCTTCATTTCTGAAGTCTGATTCTGTAGCCTAGTGCCCCCAAGACCTCTCAGACAGTTGTCCAGATTGCTCCACAGAAGTTATTCTTATTTCTCAGCAAACATTTCTCTCTAACCGTAGGATTCCATTTATCTCTTCTCCAATAATATTTGGCTACCTGTGGGTAGCAATTTTAGGCCTGATACAAAGGGTAAGCCTTTCCCTTACCCATATTTTAGAAATTTTTCGATCTCATGTATATGAATTAAAGTGGTCATAAAGATTATGTGGGAATCAATTAGAGTTATTTAAAATATGAAGAACGGTGTTTATAAGGAGGTTTTTAGTTGACAAGAGTTTTGTAGGAGGAACTGGGTGAGGAAATATGCGAACCCCAGCAGAAGTGATTATTACTGTACTATTTAATAAGCTAAAATGTCTTTCCTGGTTATTAATGCCCTTGTATATGATAGTTTGGGCAGTATGTAGTTTTCTCTGGAGGATTGTTAGTGGGGGCGATCTGGTTAGGTAACTATTTCTGTGGCCTCCTTCACACCCTATCCCTCTCTTCCCCCCACAGAGTGTGGGTGGTGGCAGAGATGATGTAGTGGGTCCCAGAGGCAGCATTACCTTAGTAATTTTCTGGAAACACTCAGCTCACAGACACGGAACTGCAGTTTACAGGAAGCTATCCATCTTTCTCAAAGCAGTTCAGAAAAGGAATCCATTTTCTTTAATATAAATCCTCTTTGTCTTGTGATTTATAAATCATCCCTTCGAAAGAAGCCCTTTGAGGTATCAATTCAAGGCATTCTTTCAAAGCACCATCCCTCAGTATGGCCCTCCGATGGAAGCTAATCCTTTGTGGCTGGTGAGAGGCATAATTCACCCCACTTTTGACCGAATTTCCCCTTGGGAGGTCTCCGTTGTCATTTCTGCAATCAGGCTAGCCTGTCAGGGTCAGGAGGACTTGAGCCAGATGCAGTTATCTGGATATGAAGAAGCGCAGAGAATGTGCCTGACACAGGTATTTCAAATTAGCAACTCTGAATAATGGACGTATTTAGTAAGGGTCTCTTTCTAGGAGAATGAAGCTGTTACACACTCTTCTCAGCCCAGAGCAGGGTCATTCAATCATCCTTGGGTATATCTGGAGGTGAAGAATAAGGCTGTCTGTGTAGTCTAGTTTTTTTCTGGAGACCCTGAGACTCTCTATTGTGTGTTTTTTTTAAAATTTAAAAGAAAATAGTACAAAAATAAAAAGAAAAAAAGCAGAATACAAGCAACACAAAGCAAAGACATTAGAAATGATACAGGGTTTCAAACCGAATGATAGGGGTTAACAGTAGTTGTTATATTACATACTGCTGTCTTTAACAAAGTTGCTCAGATTATCAGATGTGAGAAGACTGATCAAATCATTAAAGAGAATAAGAAAATAATAAAAGAACATTAGAGACAATACATGGTGGCACTAGGCAGGACTGTAGGAATTCCCCATTGGTTGTCATACTGCAAATTGTTGTCACATAAGTTGCTCAGATTACCAGATACAAGCATGCAAAATTGGTCAAAATAGTAGGAAGAAAAAAAACCTTTTAAATATTAACTGTTCCCAACAAAGCATCAGACACCAACAGTACAGTTATACCATCCACTGATATATATATTTTTGCCTTAGTATGTTTGCCTCATCCCAGTTGCTCCTTCCTTTGTTTGTTTGTTTTTTTCTTTTTAATTTTATTTTAAAGACAAAAGAATGGAGACATATGAACCAGAAAAGCCATAAACAATACAGAAAATACAAAGTTATACAGAATATAGTAGGGAATTAGAACTGGATGTTGTATTACATAGTTATCTTCACATTAGTTAACACAAAAACATTAAAGGAAATACAAAATTGTAGATAAGATAGTAGGGAATTTGCACTGGATGCTGTATAATATAAAGTTATCTTCATTTCTGCTAGTACAAAAACGACTGAGGAAATACAGAATTATAGAGAAGATAGAAGGGAAGTAGCTCTGGATGCTGTCCTACATAATGTTACCTTCATCTTTGTTACTCAGGTTACACAGATGATGGCCCTTTTGATCAGTTCGTTTTTTCTCCTCCCTCATCTCCGTTGCCCTGCCACTCAATCAGTTATCTCCCCTGTGATAATAACTGTACTCCTGGGTTTATCTATATCCTTGGACTCTCACCTTGGGAAGAGATA
>PVLD010030570.1:0-16681 GCA_004027595.1 Dinomys branickii
TCATCTGTGTAACCTGAGTAACAAAGATGAAGGTAACATTATGTAGGACAGCATCCAGAGCTAATTCCCTTCTATGTTCTCTATAATTCTGTATTTCCTCAGTCGTTTTTGTATTAGCAGAAATGAAGATAACTTTATATTATACAGCATCCAGTGCAAATCCCCTACTATCTTATCTATAATTTGGTATTTTCTTTAACGTTTTTGTGTTAACTAATGTGAAGATAACTATGTAATACAACATCCAGTTCTAATTCCCTACTATATTCTGTATAACTTTGTATTTTCTGTATTGTTTATGGCTTTTCTGGTTCATATGTCTCCATTCTTTTGTCTTTAAAATAAAATTTAAAAAAAAATAAAGGAACTTGGGGATTTAGGTCAGTGGCAGAGCTCTTCAGCATATGCAGAGTCCTGGACTCAACCCCAGTACTAGAATCTTTTTTTTTTTTTTTTTACTTTTCATGTAGCTGATTTCTGGCTTATATCCAGATGTCCCCCCAAAGCCTCATGCACCCGTCAGCAGGGCTCCTGAGAGTGACTGGGTCATGGGCTTGTGATATTAGATTAGCCAACTTCAGCACAGTTCTGGGTGTGGATGATGGGTTTACTGAAGAGGGAAGACCCACCATGGACAGTGCTGGCAAGCATCCCACTGATAGACAGACACAGAGAAGGAACTCTTGGGGAGTTCTGTGAAACAAGGGACTGAGGTTGTGCCTGCTGGGGAGGCGCTTCTGGAAAATCCCAATACAGAACCTACTCCTGGGAAGAAAACGTCTATGAACAGGTGAATGAAACCGCCGATTAAGGAAATGCTGGCTGCAAACCTTCAGAATCACCCAGATGCTTTTGAACTAGGACTGAAGATTAGTACAAATTGCATTTAAAGATAGCAAGCGGAAGTATGACGTATTTGCAGATATCTGGGATGATACGCTGTTTTTGATTTAACAGTGCTGCAATATTATGTGGCTGAAAAGAATACAAAAATGAACTCACCTTATAAGGGTTTAAATTTTATTATGAAGTGGCTTTTTTCCTTGTTTTTCTCTACCCTGGCTGGCCATTTTATTAATATGTTTTAAATGTGTGTTCTCAATATAGTTGTCAATTTTTGAAATGCCCATTGGCACACATTTGTTGGGAAAATTCTCCAACAGCCAAGAAGAGAGTCCCATTTGCTGCAAATAGGCCTGTGGAGGGTTAACTACTAGTGGTCAACCTGTAACCCCAGCTGACCCGAGTCACTAGAGGTCTGGGTGTGGGAGGCCACCTGAGGGTTGTTGCCAACAACATAAAAAGAGAACTGGAGGGGAAGATGGGGTGCTGTCGACTGTCCTGGTGTTGCGCTGGCTTTCCTGATATGAACTCAGCTGTTCTCATCCTCAGAGGAGCTCGGGACCTTGTTGTCACTGAGGTTGGCTGTAGTTCCCTTCACGGGAGCTCTGGTTCTTACTTTGGGCATCACTTCCTGGCTCTAGTGCAGATCCCTCAGGCTGCTGGCACAGATCCTCCACCCCACTGGCGCAGACTTCCTAGCCTCCACCATTGACCTTGGGGCCTTCCAAGTGCAGGTCCATGATACAGCCTTGTGTGAGATGTCGTTGCAGGCTCTGGGCCTCCAGGTGGAGTTGTGCGGGACATTACCATGGGTTCTAGGTCTTCAGCTGGACTAATGCAGGACATTGTCATGGGATCCAGGCCCTCAGCTGAATTGTTTGGGTCACTAGTGTGTAGACAGATGTCCCCTATTTTGCATTTGACTCTTTGGGTGAATATTATAAAATAACCCTATAAATTGTATGTTCTGTATTAAATCATTTCCCTTCCAAACCCTGACTCAACAAGGTCTCAAGTATTTTAGACATTCCTTTTCAGTACTGGGCATTTCCATGGAAGAAGAGCTTTGCTTGCTGGTAGTGCAATCCTTGAAGCTTTGTAAAGGAAACATATGTATGTATTTATGTATATGCAAGTATGTGAACGTGCACATTTTGCATTCCATATGAAGGAAATGCCACTTCTATGTAAATTATTTTTTAATAGGTTTGAGGTTTTGAGATTTGCTGGTGAAATCAGTGATGGAAAATAAAGAAACCACCCCTCAAAAAAAAAAGGTCTGGGCCAGGGATCTAGCTCAGCGGCACAAGCACCTGCCTGGCAAGCGCAAATGTCCTAATTGTTGGCACCAAAAAATCAAAAACGAAACAGAACGAAAGGGTTAACAATTGATTTGGCTGGCTGGCGGAAGTGTGAACCAGAAGATGACCCACTGTAAATGAGCTAGAGATGTCTGCTACCCCTTGGTTTACTGTTGATGAGAGCATTCAAAGGCTGAGGGAAATGTGAATGCTAAAGTAGAATTGCCAGGTTAACGCTAATCCTTTACACTGAGGGGACCCAGAAAACATACCCTCCAATAATACCTAAGGCATAGATTTGTAAGCTGAGGGCCAACATTCTTAAAGAGGCACCCCCCCCATTGTTTTTTCTGTTTGCCAGATCTTAAGTGGGAACCACAGGCAGTCAACTGGAAAACTTGAAGGTAGTGGGTTTGACTGGGTCCCAGAAGTGGCAGTGCTCAATCACCCAAGACAAGGTATGTGTTCTTATCATGATCGTCAACAGAAGTCCTGTAACCTTGGCATATGAGTCATGGCGTTTCCAAAAACGAAACAGATAGGAACCCTACTAATTTTTGTTGGACTTACACAAGCAGGAAAGTTTTAGGGTAAATGAACAGAAATGTACCTTAAATCATAGCACAGAGAATCACAGTCTCTTAACCAATTTCTATATTTGAGCCAGTTTATACACCCAGAACCCTCTTGGTGAAGAGGAGACCAGATCACCCTAACGAAGGACCCTAAAAGTTATGCTGTCAATCTTTTTCCATTCTTCCCCAAAGGGACCTAAGGCATTTTACCGGGGTAACAGTACATTGCAGAAAGGGAAACAATCAGACATTTCAGTGACTACTGGATACTGGCTCTGAACTGCTGCTGATTTCAAGAGACCTGGAACGTCACTGTGGCCCTCCAGGAAGAGTAGGAGCTATAGGGTCAGGTGATCAGTGGAGTTTTAGCCAAGCTCTGACTCACAGTGGGTCCACTAAGTCCCCAAATCATTTCTCCAGCCCCACATTTTCAAATAAATGAATACTAAAGGAGCAGTTTTAGAACTGTATCCTGGGTTTATCTATACCCCTGGACTCTTGCCTTGGGAAGAGATATAGCTGCCTCAGACTATACTATAACATACATGGGTGTATACAAACTACCATGGTCGGAGGTGGAAAAGCACCTATGCTCACAGCGGACCCCCTGGCTCCACACCATCGCCATGCTATGGGTGAGGGCGGGTCCAGTCTGTGGGGCGCCCTCAGCAGGGCCCACAGTGGAGCAGCTGCAGGGCACGCGCCCCCATCAGGGTGCCCTCGGTGACCTGTTCGGCTCTGTCCTGTTGCCTCAATGCTGGAGGCCCTTTCTTCTCCTCCTCCCTCCTCCTGATCTCCAGTATTACTGTTCCCCACCCCTTGGAGCTGGGCATTGGACAAACTTATGATGCTTGATCTAAGGGCTTGAAATCTCCATGGCCCATTCTCACTGTGTTAGTTCAGGGTATGAACTGAGTTTAAAGATTAGTTCTAGAACAGAGTTGGAAGATTTTCTCGGGTCTGCTGTATGGAGTATGTTGTGTTTTAGACTCCCGGTCTGCTGCTTTTCATCTAATTTGTTGCTATGGGTTCATGCAAGGTTCATATGTGCAAGCTGTAAGGAGACCCTCTTGGTGCTCACATTAATAGTTTGGGGTGAGTCCTGAAGACCGTGGATTCGTCCCATTGTTGCCAGGAACAGGTGGTGCTTGCTCAAGCTGCTGAGACTCAAGGTGCTCCCAGAGAGAGTTCAGGGTAGGAGCTGAGTTCTTGCAAATCAGCTCGTGCTTCCTGCCTGATGTTGGAGTGAGAAGGGCGTGGAGCCACACGACCCACCTCTATCTGCATCTCCCTCCCAATGCGGTGCTGGAGCCCCCATCTGCTCCTGGGCCAGATCCCTGGGAGCCGCTGCGGCTCACCGCTGAGGTTCTCCGTTGCTCTCCACTGGTAGCCGCTCACCCAGCAGAGAGGCAGGGGGCCACCGCCTCAAGGCAGGCGCAGATCCGGGCATGGTGCGCTGTGTACTAGTTGCATTGATTCTCTCCGGGCGCTGATTAGGAAGGTTGCCGCAGAGTGGGGACTCTGCCCCAGTGGCTGTCGCAACTTCTCATTCTCACAATGGATTCAACAACTGCTCCCAACCGGCATTGCCTCCTTTCCTGGCTGCGCCTTCCTCTCTCCAGCCCTGGACCAGTTCTTGGAACTCTGCTCTCCCCTGGCCGAGTCAGGAGGCTTCCGTGAGCGTGGGCCTCCGAAGCTGAAGCTGCGAATGCCAGAACGAGGGCGCAGGGCATGGGTGTGCTTGGAACGGTGACTTTCTCCTTCTCCTCTCCCCCTGACTGTGCCAGGGGGATCTCCGATCCCTTCCTCCAGCAGAGGTTTGCTTAGTCTTTCCAAGGGCTTCAATTCCCATTTCAGATCCTTCCCGAGTTCAGGATACCCACCTCTTTCCCTTCTGTCCTTCACATGTTGCTATATTCCTATATTCTTTTGTCTGAGTGGCATTCCTCCGGGAGGTTCTCTCTCTGCTGCCTACCCGGTAGCCATCTTGAAGTCCTCTCGTAAAATTTATTTAGTTATTTGTTTCTTTCTAATGAATCGACCATTACATTTCTAAAGATCTGAAAGGGCCAACAGACCATAGAAAGATACCACTTTAGGCTCCTGCTTGAAACCAACAGCTACTACTTGAAACCAACAGCTACAGAAAACTGCTGGCCTTGATTCAGGGCCATGTAACTGAGGTATTTCTTGAGGTATAACAAAAAAATGGTGCCAAAGTTAGTGGATAGTCAAAACTGTAATCCAAGTTTTATCATCTTTTTTTTGGCAGCTTGATTGACGGTGTTAATATTTTTAATTTTCATAGCTTCATTTCATAGTTTATGAACTAATACAGTTTAGGAAGGATCTATATATTTAATATCATTGTAGTTCAGGTAGCATTTCTAAAATAAGCAATGTTTATTCTCTATAATATAAAAACATCATTGTTGAATTATGTCCACCTAGACATACAGTAAAGTTTTCTTCTCCCCACAAATAAATACCACCAGGAAAACTATTGCATCAGGTTTGAACTAATACTTATGTGGCATATCAACTCTATAACTCTACAGTTTCAAATAAATGAATACTAAAAGATCAGTTTAAGAACTGTATGTGATATATGAGTATAAACACCACACACTTAGTCTTTTGTTCTTTCCATTTGTATTTTTATTTATTCTTATGTTCTAAGAGTAGGACTTTTATTCTTAACATGTTACCTAATATGCATGTGATAATAACATCTGTATAAGCATTTCCACAGCCCCAGAATGCATAATTGGGACAGATATACTTAGTACGTGGAAGGTTCCTCACGCTGGTTCCCTGACCTATTGTGTGAGGTCTCCTATGATGGGAAAGGCCAAATGGAAGCAATTAGAGTTGTCTCTACCTGGCAACGTAGTAAATAAAAAACAGTATCACATCCCTGGAGGAATAACAGAGATTAGTGCCACCATCGAAATTTGAAAGATGCATGGGTTGTGGTTCCTGCCATATCTCCATTCATTTCTCCTACCTGACCTATGCAGAAGATGGATGGATCTTGGAGAATGACTGTGGATTACCATAAGGTTAATCAAGTGGTGATGCCAGCTGCTGCTTCTGTACCAGATGTGGTGTCCTTGCTTGAGCAGACTAATGTATCTAGTACTTGTTACACAATTATAGAGTTGACAAATGCCTTTTGTCCATATCTACCTGGTATGGCATATATCTAGATACCCCCTCCAAGTTTTCATGAGCTTATAGGTGGGACTTTGGGGAGGCGACTGGACCATGGGTGTGTGCTACTAGACTAGCTCACTGACAGGTTTATGGCTGCGTGTGATATTGGGTGATGAAGCCTGCTGGGAAGAGGTGGACATGACCTCATCCTGCTTTAATTACTCCTCTATTTCCTGCCTGCCATGCCATGAGTTCTTTCTCCTGTGCTGAGCTGCCCTGCCTTGGAGCCAGCTGACTATGGACTAAAACCTCTACAAACTGTGAGCTAAAATAAACCTTTCATCTTTTACCTTGTGGGTGTCCAGTATTGTATCCCAGCAATGGGAAAGTAAGACACAATCCATTCAGCTGGTAAGGCCAGCAATGCTGTCCTACCTCAGGAGTATATTAACTCTCCAGCCCGGTGTCACAACTAACCTTGCAGAGATTTTGGTCATCTTTCTCTTCCATAAGGTGTCACACTGATCCATTACACTGATGACATTATAGTGACAGTACCAGGTGAGCAGGTGGTAGCAACTACTCTGGCCTCTTTGGTAAAGAATTTGCATGTCAGAGGATGGGAAACTGGTCCAACTAAAATTCAAGGTCCTTCTATATCTGTGAAATTTCTAGGAGTCTAGTGGTATGAGGCAAAGAAACACCTTCTAAGGTGCAGGAAAAGTTGTTGCATATGACTCCTTTTACAACAAAAAAAAGAGGCACAACTCCAAATGGGCCTTTTATGATTTTGGAAGCAGCACATTCCTCACTTGTGACTCAAAGAGCTGCTGGCTTTGAGTGGGTCCCAGAATAAAAGAAGGCTCCACAACAGGTCAAGGCTGCAGTGCAGGTTGCTCTGCCACTGGGCCCATATGATCAAGCAGAACTAATGGTACTTGAGGTGTCAGTAACAGATAGGGATATTGCTTTTAGCCTCTGGCTGGGCTCCATAGGTGAATTATTTTGGGGACCCTTAGGATTTTGGAGTCAAGTAGCCCTGCTATTTTCTGCAGATCACTATTCACCCTTTGAAAAATAGCTCCTGGCCTGCTATTGCCCGTTAGTGGAAACTAGATACTTGACCATGGGATACCAGGTTACCATGCGACCTGAGTCATGAACTGGGTGGTCTCTGCTTTACCAAGTCGTGAAGCTGGATGTGCACAGCATCAGTCCATCATCAAATGGAAACGGTGTATATGTGATTGGGCCTGAGCAGGTCAGAAGGCACAAGCAAGTTACATAAAGAAAGTGGCCAAATACACACGGTTCCTGCTCCTGCTGCACTGTGTTCTGTCCCCCTACATGTGCCGATGGCCTCATGAAGTGTACCACACGGTCCTTTGACAGAGGGAGAGATGACTGTGGCCTGGTTTACAGATGATTCTGCACATGACCTCAAAGTGGACAGCTGCAGCACTACCTCCTTGGGACATCTGGGATGCCCTTGAAGGCCGGTAGTGGAGGGAAATCTTCACAGCGGACAGAACATTGGGAAGTGCACCTGGTTGTACATTTTGCTTGGAAGAAAAAAGCAGCTAGGTGTGCAAGTATACACTGATTCATGGGCCGTAGCCAGTGGTCAGGGATTTGACAGGAACATAACTGGAAAATTCATATTTGGGGAAGAGGTATGTGGGTAGAGCTCTCCATATGGGTAAAGAATATAAAGACATTTATGTCCCATGTAAATGCCCACCAAATGATGACTGCAGTAGAAGAGGCCTTTAATAATCAAGTGGGTGGGATGGCCCATTTCATGGACAGCGGTCAGCCTTTCCTCAGTCACCCCTGTCATTGCCCAGTGGGGTCATGAACAGCCCACTGGGAGAGATGGAGGCTATACATGGGCTCATATATATGGACTTCACTCACCAAACTTACCTAACTACAGTCACTGCCGAATGCCCAGGCTGCCATCAGCAGAGAACAACACCGAGTCCCTGATTTGGCACCGTTCCCTGGAGTGATGAGCCTGCAAGCTGGTGGCAGGTTGATTACACCGGACTGCTTCCACTAGGGAAAGGGTAGCACTTTGTCCTTACTGGCTTAGACGCTTATTCTAGGTATGGATTTGCCTCCCCTGGATGTAATGTTTCTGCCAGAACTACCATCTATGGTCTTACAGAATGCCTCCTCCACCATGATGAGATTGTACACAGCATTGCTTCTGACCAATGAACACATTTTATAGCCAAAGAAGTGAAACAGTGAGCCCATACTCATGGACTTCACTGGTCTTAGTCGAAAGGATAAAGAAAGAAGAAGAAACCCTACCCTACCCTGGGTCCTGACTTTCCATTAGACAGTGAGAATGAGGAGGGCGGCACAGGGTAGCCGAGGTTCCCTCCCTTGAACTAAGATTCAGTTTCTTTACCTCTAAAATGGTTTTAATAATAATAGCAGATGCTTTATGAGGTTATTTGGGGGGCTAAACTAGAAGATGAATGTTATGTGCTTAACATCTTCTCAGGCATACAGCTAGAACTTAATAAATGTTGATTATTACTGATTTTTATTTTATTTTTTGAGACAGGGTCTCACTATGTAGTTCAGGCTGGCTTTGAACTTGCGGTGATCCTTCTGCCTCAGCCTCCCAAGTGCTTGGGATTACAGGCGTGCACCATGTTATTACTACTATTTTTATAATTGTTATTACTTATATTTCCTATAAAATGTCCATCCACCATCACAGGAATCCATGACATCGTATTACCTCACCCCCTAGACAAGAAAGCAAAATGACCATGAGCGGTTACTATCTTCTGCTTGTTTACACTATTATCTTGCTGCTTGACCACAGCATCAAATTTAGAATGTCTCACAAGTAAACCTTCTTTTTTTTCAAATGATAACATCCATGAACCCCTGGCTCATTTCAGAAGTGACCTTAATTTTTGTATGAAATCTGTATGATAAAGAGAAGACTGGTCCTGAAGTGAAAAGGCTAGAATTACAAAGTTTTCCTAGAGTGTTATCAAAGAATGTAATGGGCCTGTCATCCCAGCACGTTGGGAGGCTGAAGCAGGAGGACTGCCTCAATTTTAAGGCCAAGCTTGGATCACACAGCAAGACCTTGTCTCAAACAAATAAAAACAAAAGGAAAAACCTGTCTCAAAAAAAAAAAAAAGAATGTAATGTTCTATTGTCCTTACATACAAGAAATATAAACTATCAGCATACAAGGAAGTTTGGATCAGTTGTTTTTCTTCTGCTTTCCCTCCTGCAGTACTCGGGATTGGTCCCAGGGCTTGTGCATGCTAGGGAAGCGCTCTAGCACTGAGGTACATCCCAACCCTTCCCCATTTTTATTTTGAGATAGAGTCTAAAATTACTCAGGCTGGACTGCAATTTGTAATCCTTCTGCCTCAACCTCCGAAGTAACTGGAATTACAGATGCGCACCACTATTTCCAGCCAGGATTTGTTGTATTTTTTTTAATGCTCGGTGGCACTGAATCCTTTCTAAGGGTGAAACTTATCAAAGCAACTATCCAGGTTTATAGAGGCAGCAAAACATTAATAATAAGAACATCATCATTAAGAAAAAAGTAATTATGGCGCAGACGAGGGCCTCAAACTCATAATCACTGTCTCTCTAGTTATTGGTGTGGATTTCCTGGTTATTCTCCAGGTCTTATTCTTTGTTTCTTGTAGCGCCCACAGCAATGCCCGGGCTGGACAAATGCTCTACCGCTGAGCTACATTCCACCCCGCACGCGAGTGTTTTGCTACCCTTTGTTAGAGGCGCATCCCTGACCCTCTCCTGCCTTCCCCAGGGCTCGCTTGTTCGGTGCCTCCTTGTCATCGGTCAGCTGTTTCCTCTTCACCCTTTCTGCTGACTTGCTCAGTCATCACAAACCAGGGTGTAAAAACCCAGACGTGCGTATCAACTGCACCAAAAAGGATTGTCAGATATTTTAGGAAGTGGGAACTTACCCGCCTAAGCTTTTTGACAGTGACCATGAAAATCACCTTGGATTTCCGCTTCACCCTCCTCAGTTATCTACTGGGCTCAGTTTTGTGCGCCCACGCTGTGCCCAGAGGCCAAGAAGAATGAAGAGTGGCAGAGTGTGTATAAGAAAAGAATAGGTGCTAATGCTTCAAGAAACCTGCAGTCCCTGGTGAAAAAAAGACATATACTCGTTACAAAACAATGCAAGCTAACAGCTGACTGTAACGAGGGGCTTAATGTGCCAGTCAATGAATACGTTATTTCATTTAATCCTATCTAGTTGTGTATTAGTTATCTATTGCTCCATGACAAATTACTGGGAAATGCAGGGGCTTAAAACAACAATATACGTTTATTATCACTTCTGTGGGTGGGAAATGTGATACAGTTGGCTGGGGCTATAGATATCTGAAGGTTTTACTGGGGCTGGAGAATGTGCTTCCCCAGTCACTGACACATGACTGGCAAGTCGGTGCTGAGCTCTTGGCAGATGGCCTCAGTTCTTTTCTATGTGGGTCTCTCCAGGCAGCTTTGTAAGTGTCCTCCTGACAACATCATATTGTGCCACGTTCTGGGCAAATGATTGCATACCTTTCTGACTACAGCTGTTCTAGTGGCTATGGAGTCATGTCTTGTTGTAATTTTTATTTGCATTTCCCTTGTGACTAATACTGAAGTTGAGTATCTCATGTGCTTGCCGTCAGTATATTTTATGGGTGAAGAATCCAAATTTTTGTTCATTTATATTTGAGGGGGTTTTTTGGGTTAGTTTTGAGAATTCTTTTCTCTATTCTGGACACAAGTCCTTTTTCTTCCCAGTGGCCTCTTGGTCGTGTGTTTTGAAGAGTAGATATTAGTTTTAATGAAGACTACTTTTTAAGTTTTTCTTTTGTGGACCTTGATTTTCCTGTTGAATCTAAGATATTTTTGTTAAACCCAAGGCCACTAAGATTTTCTTGTGTTTTTTTCCTTTATATGTGCTTTAGGTTGAGCCCTTACATGTAGGATTTCAATTTATTTCAAATTAGTTTTTAAATGTTATCTTGGGTTTTTGTTAATTGTCAGGTTTTTTTAAACTTTTTTTTTTTTTTATGGTACTGGGGATCAAACTCAGGACCTTGCCCTTGCCAGGCAGGCGCTTATGCTACTGAGCTATATCCCCAGCCCAACTGGCAGGTTTTTTAAATTGAGCAATATTTCTTCTCGTATGTATACATAAGGAACATTGTTCTGATGGAGCTATCATTCTAGTTGTGGGTAGACAGATGATAAAACAGCGCTATACACTGCAGTAAATGACGACACGGAAAGGACAGTTATAATTTCCAATAGAGTGGTTAAGGAGGAGCTCATGGAGAAGTAGGTATTTTAATAAAGACTGAAGGAGATCAGGGAGCAAAGGCTCCAGGTACGGAGAACAAATACACGAAAGCTCTGGACAAGGGAACACAGATACAAAACACCTAAGGTGAGAGAGGGGCTGGCATATAAAAACACTGAGCCTCATGTGTTTGGAGTAAAGTGAGTAAAGGAAATAACACAGGGAAATAGAGGTTAGATAGGTCAGGGCGTTGTGCATGGGGCAGACTGCAGAGCTTTATAGGCTTAGAGGATAAGGGTTTTTACTCTGAGCAAGGTAAGAAGTTCCTGGAGGGTTTGGAATAGTGACATAATCTGACCTAGACTTGGGAGATTCGTACTCTTCAAACAGTTCAGAAGAGAGCGCAGGGAGAAAGGCTCATTGAGAAGTTACCGTTGTCCGATTAGACATGGTAGAGATGTGAACCAGGACAGTAGTAATAAGGTTATTGGGAAATAGCTAGATTCTGAATATACTTGTTTTTTATTCTTTTGGTTTTTTGAGGTAGGTTTTTGTTATGTAGTTCAGGTTAGTCTTGAACTTGATACGTAGCCCAGCTGGCCTCAAACTGTCAGTGTGCCTCCTGCCTCAGCCTACTGAGTGCTGGGATCACAGGCATGCATCACCAGGCACAACTCAGATATATGTTTAAGATAGTGCCAAGGGACTTTTGTGATGGAATAGATGTGGGATGTGAGAGGAAGATGGAAATTCAGGATGACCCCAAAGTTCTGAGCCTCAGCATCTGGAGGAATGAAGTCCTTTTGCTCCTTCTTCACCAAGATAGTGTATTATCAAATATTTGTGTTTGCCGTTTCAGTCCATAATGTTATTCAGGACCTAGTTTCATTTTTCTGTAAAGTAGCTCCGTTCTGTTATTCCTGGACTTGTTTCCCCAAGATCGTAAGGCGGCTCCAGCGACTCCGGGCATCATACCCGTAAGATTACATCAGAAGCAAAACGAGAAGCCACATTTACATTCTGAAAAAAATATTTCTTTCCAGTACTGGGGATTGAAGTCAGGGACTTTGCACTGACCTCTAGTTATAGCCTTTTCCTTTTCTTTTAAAAACTTTTTTTTAAAACAGGGTCTTGCTAAGTTCCCCTGACCAGGCTAGATCTCCTGTTTTTCAATAAAGAGCTCCCTCTCCACTGTGGGCCCCACAGCTTCAATGTCATTAGCTAAAGTTCTACCATATGCTCATGTTTAAACTAATATTTGGTGAGGGGTCAGATCCACCGTCCTAAACCAATTTCAGCTTAGGCCACAGACCTAGAGTTGGAGCCTCGCACTCTTGAAACACACAGCCACACATAGGAATGTGGTTACTCTACAAAAGCAAAGTAGAAGAGAGAGTACTGGCCTTCCAGACAGGTGGGCAACAAAATCTAGCACACCAGGCTAATAGATTTGGACTGTGTCCTACTGGAATAAGGAATCACTCAAGGATTTTGAATCAATAAGTAGCAAACAAAATCTAGCACACCAGGCTAATAGATTTGGACTGTGTCCTACTGGAATAAGGAATCACTCAAGGATTTTGAATCAATGAGTAGCAAACAAAATCTAGCACACCAGGCTAATAGATTTGGACTGTGTCCTACTGGAATAAGGAATCACTCAAGGATTTTGAATCAATGAGTAGCAAGGTTAGACTTCACCGTAATGTCAGGATGGAGAAGCCCTCAGGAGGGCACAAGTCTGGAGGCAGGGCTACCGGCTGAGAGGCTTTATCTGAAGATATTTTAAGATTTTAGGCACTTAAATGAAGGCCATTTAATGTTCAATTGAATGGCAATGGGAAAAGAAAGTACAGGGAAGAGATTCTAGAATGACCGTCACATAGGTTCCTGGTTGGTTGAATGAATCACAGGGTATTTTGTTAAAGATGGGAACATAGGTGCAGGAGGTTTGGGTGAACACAGTAAGAGTGAAAAATTAGTAAGTTTGGTTTTGAACAGTGATGTGCCTGAAAGACACATGAAGAGGCAAGGCGTGGTGGCTCACACCTATAATCCCAGCACTAGGGAGGCTGAGGCAGGAGGATTGTTGTCAGTTTGAGACCAGCCTGGGCTTCAAAGTAAGCTCAAAGCCAGCCTGAACTGCATAGTGAGACCCTGTCTCGAAAAGACCAAAAAAAAAAAAAAAAAAAAAAAAAAAGACATACGAGGAGAGAAGACTAACAAGGGATTGTGAAGACAAGATTACTAACTTTTTTAGAGGTTAGAGCTGGGCAGAGTGTGGAAGGAGGGGAAACTGGTAGGGGCGAAGGGAAGGACAGAAACCAGGCAGCCCACGGGCACGCAGCATGAGTGGGTTTGGCTGAGTTAGCTCAGGGCCAAGCATCAAGGGAATCTCAAGAAAATTTTAAATGTAATTGTAGACAGGCTTTTAAAGAGAAGTTAAAAACCTGTTTTAAGCAGGGCGTGCTGGCGCATGCCTGTAATCCCAGCACTCGGGAGGCTGAGGCAGGAGGATCATTGCGAGTTGGAGACCATCCTGGGCTACAAAGTGAGCTCAAGGCCAGCCTGAACTGCATAGCGAGACCCTGTCTCTAAAAGACAAAACCAAACAAACAAAAATAAATAAAAACCTGTTTTGAAATATGGGTTTCTGTAATTTGTTTCAACATTTTGAGTTACAGCAAATGAGTAGAGATGGCATCAGCCCTTTTTAATTTGGCCTTCTGACTGGAGACCTCAGAACCCAGCCTGGCATGCTGGTAACCAGATAAACACTGCGGGGTTTTGTAAAGAGTTGTGCTTAACACATGCCCAGGGCATGTAGAATTATTAAAGGAAGTATGTATCGTCCAAACCAAACAGTCAAAAAAAAGAAACTGTAACGCGTCTTGAGGCTAAATGTAGTTGGTTTTTCCCCCTGCATTATGACAGCATTTATTTATTTATTTTTTGGTCTTTTTGAGACAGGGTCTCACTGTGCAGTTCAGGCTGGCCTTGAGCTCACTTTGTAGCCCAGGCTGGTCTTGAACTTACAACGGTCCTCCTGCCTCAGCCTCCTGAGAGTGGGATTACAGGTGTGTGCCACCACGCCTGGCTGACAGTAGTTATTTATATCTTCTACTCTTAGAGAATTTTTCATTGTACTTTTGAATATCTATATAGATTATTCTTAAAACTCAAGAAGACAACCTGTATCCGTTCCAAAAAATTATTTGATAACATTTATTGAGTTCTTTCCATGCCTACCTTATTTCAGGCACTGAGTTGGGCTCTAGAATGAATAAAAATGCCTGATATTTGTACAATTCTGTGGTTAATCCCAAATTTACACAACTACTTTACTTGTGGTTTCAGAGGCCCAGATAAAATTCAATGTTTGAAGCAACCTGGGGACTGAGAGACGGAGAAGAAATCTGAGAAATGAAAATTGCAGGAGAAAGAACCTGTTAGAGAGCTAACCAGGTTGAGAAAGTGTGGAGGGAAAAAATAGTCATAAGAGACTGAATATATCAACTGGATAGTGCCAAACAATGAGAACTCCATGCAGCCTCTGCAGCAGTCACCCCAGAAGAGTCTGCACTTAACAATTGCCAATGGCCTTGTGTTTGCCTATCTAATCTCAGAGTCAGGACCAGCTAGAGACCACAGCATATGCTCTCCCAAGCTAACCACACAAAATGCGCAGTTTCTACGTAGCCAGCTTCCAGCTGTCCCACGTTAATCCACCTAAGTCTAGGCATAAGCGAGCTCTCTTCCCTTTTTCCTTACATATTAAACTTTCTGATTCTTCCCTGATAGCATTTCACTCTGTGCTAAATGCAGGTAACAGTGACTGTTCTCCGTTATAACTGGCTTTCAATAAAGCAGCCTCGTTGTTCTCATATAAGTGATCTTCAGTTTTCCCCACATTCATTTATTTATCATACAGTAGTCAAGTTGTATGCACCAGACAGGGCCAGTTGGGGAGTTGGTGGAAACCTTCAAGCGTACTCAAAGCCGTAAGTGAAGCAGTAGACATGTATGAGGAAGGTGTAGGTCTGTAGGTCTGGTAAGGCTTTGGGAGAAAGGTGACCTGTAGGCCAAATCTTAAGGGATGAGCAAGAGTCGGCCAAGAGGCAAGGAAGGTTATTCAAGGCAAGTGGGGCTGGGAGCGGAATGATCAACCTAAGCCAGAAACGTCAAGGCTGATTGCCGGGAGGAGGGGTGCTGCAAAAAATGCAGTATTGGCAGGTCACGGACAGGGTGGAGGTGACTAGTTAGGAAAAGCTTAGGTTTTATGATGTGAAAAGGCTCCTTCTCGGACTTCAAGAGCCAGGGCTGGTGTAAGCGAGGAGAATCAAGTCATAAAGGGGCTGCCTCTGCACGGCTCACTGCAAGGTCCGGAAGGGCACTGACATAGAAGTTCACAATGTTTGACATGTTCTGACAGTCAGTGAGCGCTGGATGAATGAAGTTATGTAATGGGTGGTGACTTTTAGCACAACATTTTAAGATAGACAAGCCTCAAAATGTGTCTTGAGAAACATCCTGGAGGGGTTATAAAGGGTTAACTTTGCAGTTCTGACTTTGTCCTGGAATTCTTCTCCTTGCCTGAATTGTTAAAGTATATATATCATTATGACCAGAGCCTGACCTGGTCACATGGTGCAATTGGCCAGGCCTAGACATTCCAATCTATTACCATGGAAACCAAAAATGTATATAAGGTGAGAACAAAGGCAGTTAAGTTCCACATTCTCTGGTCGGGAATGGGGGGTAATGACCGGTCCAAATTGATCCTAAATTAAAATTAATTAAAACTCCACTTGCTCTGAATGAGTTTTTGGATCCCCTGCGGAGTTTGACCCGATTTCTGATTTTTGCAGCAACAGTTAGGCACTGTGGTGTAGCTATCACTTTCTCTGATTTATGCTTTTCATACGGAACAAGACAATAGAATCGGGACATCAGTTTGGGAAGCGATAGGATGGTTTAAAGGAGGGAAAGACGGGTGAATATGAAATCTCAAGGTTGCGGGAAAAGGTTACACTTCTGCAGCGAACACGTCGAGATCCACGGACCGCAGTCTCTCCGTTCTGGGAGCGGTTGTGGAAAAAGCTGCCCGCCGAGAATTAGAGCCACCTGGACAGCACCAGACCCAGACCCAGACCTACAGTCTGGGGACTTTTCACTAGTGTGCCAATTTGCCGCCTCTCCGGGCGGAGTCTCGGCATACGACCTTCCCATTGGACGCGATTGGGCGTGCCTGGGCGGGCATTAGAGGCGAACACTCTCTCTCTTTTTTTTTTTTTATTTTAAAGACAAAAGAATGGAGACATATGAACCAGAAAAGCCATAAACAATACAGAAAATACAAAGTTATACAGAATATAGTAGGGAATTAGAACTGGACGTTGTATTACATAGTTATCTTCACATTAGTTAACACAAAAACATTAAAGGAAATACCAAATTATAGATAAGATAGTAGGGAATTTGCACTGGAT
>PVLD010030571.1:0-16672 GCA_004027595.1 Dinomys branickii
CCTTTGGGACCGGAAAGAACACTCAGCTGCACATGAACATTGTGGTCCTGTAAACACAGCAGCTCAGGCAGCGGGTTGTGTCGCCATCTGTTCCTCTCTACCCTGGGTGGCCCCGTCGCCTAGTCCTCCCTTCCTGTTTAAAGAGCACGCCTGTCAGGTGACCCAAGTGCCCCGCATATTACATCTCTGCCTGGACAGTCTCAGTTGGTCAATAGAGACCAAACTCGATACTGAGTCAAAGTTTCTAGAGATTCATTTGTAAACAACAGTCAGGGCTGATGTTGGAAAGCCAAGAATCATGGCTCTGTGCTCTTATACTGGCAGGAAGACAAAGGAGGAAGTATTCAGCCTATAGCCTGATGCCCAGAAAATGTAGATTAACGTCTGACTTCCTCAGGATAATAATACTAGAAGCTGCCTTTTATGGAGACCTTTTTAAACGCATGTCACCACTGGGCGTGGGAGCGCTTGCCTGTAATCCCAGCACTCGGGAGGCTGAGGCAGGAGGATCATTGTTAGTTCAAAGCCAGCCTGGGCTACAAAGTGAGCTGAAGACCAGCCTTAAGTGCATATGGAGACCCTATCTCAAAAAGACAATCAAGCAATCAAAAAATAAATAAATGTCATGCATCAACACGTTTAGTCCTGAAAATTCTTTTTTAAATTTATTTTTCATCTCATCTGTATAGTACATGGTGATGACTTTCCTCAGGGCGATTTGTACATGTGCATACGTGTTTCAGTCCTTCTCATTGGTCCCTTTCCCTCCCCTCCCTCCAGCACTTCTTCCTTCCCTTCTTACAAAAGGTCTGTGTCCATTTCTTCCTTTGACTTTTATTTTGCACCCCTCCCCGACCTCCCCTCCTTCACCCCAGCTCTTGTTTTCCTCCCTATTGGAACAAGTTCTTCCTCCCTCCTAACATCTGTCCTCCATTTTGCACCTTAGTTACACTTTTGGTTTCTCACACAAGAGGAACAAGGTGACATTTAGCCTTGTTTGTCTGATTTCTTTTCCACTTGAGATTACAGCCTTGAGGGTCAGCCATTCTAAAAATGTCCGAAGTTTATCCTTTATGGCCAAGCAGTTCTCCGTTGTGTGTAAATACCACATCTTCCTCATCCACTGATGCGTCTGTGAGCATTCAGGATGCTTCCAAGACTTGGCTATTATAACTTGTCTGCTGCAAACATGGGTATGCATGTGTCTCCGTGGTGTCATGATGTTAACTCTTCTGGGAAGAACTCTAGAAAGGGAATATCTGGGTAAAATGCAACCTCTAGTCTTAGTTTTTTGAGAAATCTCCATACTGGTTCCAATGGTGCTTGCACTAGTTCATGCTCCCACCAGCAGTGGGGAAAGTTTCCCTTTTCTGCTCCACCTTGCTAGCATTTGTTATTGGTTGATTTCTTGATGACACCCGTTCTTTCTTGGATGAGATGGAATCTCAGTGTTATTTTAATTTGCATCTCTCAAATGGTTAGTGTTAGTGAGCATTTTTTCCTGTGTGCTTTGTACTTCTTCATCTGAGAAGTGTCTATTCCTTTCAGTTGTCCATTTTTTAATTGGGTCTTTAAAGTTGGGGTCTAATTCTTTTAACTTCCTTATATATTCTAAATATTATTCCTTTGAGGAGTAACTGTCAGGTTTTCTTCTTCTTCTGTAGAATATCTGTTCACTCTTTTGGGCATGTGCAAACGTTTTTCATTTCACATGATTTTTTTTGCAAACATCACCTTTATTAATATTTAAATATGGTTCTGTAAATGAAATCAGCAAAAAATTCTAAGAATTATAAAAATGTTAAGAATGTGAACCATATCATTTCTGAATATATATTTTTAAAAGAGTAAAAGCCAGTAAATGCAGAAGTTGAAGAAGAGAAAAATGCTGACAGCAGATTATTTGAATTGTCCTCTTCCCAAACATCCAAAACATCGCCTACACCACTATTTGCAGTGCAGTTTGTAAAACCCAAGAACTCTGACTTCTTTTCACTAGTCTGAAATAAACCCAGTAGGGACTGTACTGGTGAACTACAAATTTTGTTTTCTTCTTGTGCAATAAGAAATTCAATCCTTTTCTTATCTGATTCAGCATTTCACTCCAGATTTTCTCATTTATTTTGTCCTAACATTATTCTCGCTTTTCGGTCGATCTTATTAGAAGGTAAATTATCCATATTCTTGACATCACATTCATTGAGTTCGTCAGGAGGATGAGAGGATGGAATTTTTGTGGTTATTGTTAGGTGCTCTTTTGAACTGTTTGTCGTTAACAGACCAGAATGATGACCAGATATTGAACAAAGGTCCTTTTCCTTTAGATCTTTTGCGGAAAAAGCATAGCATCTGACTTTTGTTTTCGATGGGATATATTATTATCCATCTTGAAATGAGAAACTTGTACAGATGTCTGTTGACTACTAGGACAGTGATCTCCCCTTAGTGCTTTTAAGTTATTTTCATTTATAGTTAATTCATGTCCAGAAATATCAAGAATGCATTCCTGGTTTTTTTTTTCACATGGAGGTAGCTGCACAAAATTCTGTTTTGTGTCATTTTCAACTGCATTTAGCGTGGAACATTCATTGATCATTTTCTCATTAAGTCTTTTCAATTCATTTGAAGGGTAAGGGATGAGTTCTGAAGTGAACACAAGCTTTTCTTTGGGTTCCTGGGTTTCTTCAACCACGAAAGTCTGCTTCATTATTTGCACCTTATTTTTGCTGAAATCTTTCTGAGAAGTATGTTGGCGTGCTAGTCTTTCTTTTGGGTCAGTCCTTTTCTTCACGTTTGAAGAAGTAGGAGAAGGGATCCAACGCTGTATTTTATTCTTTTCTTTTTAGGTGCATCTTTGCATGTTCCACAACATCAAAAACTAATTTTGACACAACATTGTCAACAACCTGATACTGCTCACTCTCTGCAGAGTTTCTGTGCTGCCCACCAAGAAAGTGAGTTTCAAGATCATTCACAATATCCTTTTTTTTTTTTCCTTCTCTTTCAACAGGAGTTGAACTGGGGTTCCACCACATTTATCACCATCCACTTAGATTCTTAGTTTAACCTGAGTTTGCCTCTGGATGGTAGACAGCTTATCTACATCAAATGGACTGCAGGGCTTCTGAACAGAATAGTTTATTACAGGCGTTCTGGCCAGCTGAAGATAAATGGCCTATAGAGGTGGCCTGTACCTTCTACTTTTACAAAATGCTTTTTTGAATCTTTGTATTCTTGTTTTTTGGGTCCCAACATTAACATTTCCGCCACATCGGAAGTACTTGATTTCTTCAGTGAGTACAGCAGTGTCTGGCGCTGAGGTGTGGGGGAGGACTGGAACAGAGCCTTTTCCGTGATTCTGTGTGCTGATTCTTTGTAATACATCCTGTGTGACTGGGATTTGTGTATACCTACATCTTCAAAAGTTTAACCTATTCTGTCTTCCAGCAAATTGTGTTTGTGTTGTAAGTTTAGATCTTTGATCCATTCTGCTTTTAGGTTGGTACATGGTGGGAGATATTGGTCTAGGTCCAATCTTTGGCTTATGAAAAGCCAGTTTCCCAGCACCATTTCTTTTTTTATGTGTTGTTTTGTTGTATTTTTGTTTTTGCTTTTTTGAGGTGGGTCTTGCTTTGTAGTGCAGGCTGGCTTTGAACTTGCTTATGTTGCCCAGGCTGGCCTTGAACTCACTTCCTACCTCAGCCTCCCAAGTAGTGGCATTACGGGCATGTGCCGCCATGTCCAGGTCCAGCACCATTTGTTAAAAGGCCCTGTTTCCTCTAGTGAAAGTGTTTAACCCCTTTGTCGAAGAGAAGGTAGCTGAATGTGCCTGAAGTGGTTTGTTCATCTCATATTCTGTTCCACCAATCAACAGTCTGTTTTTTTGCCAACACCATGTTGCTTTTATCACTGTAGCCTTAAAGTATAACCTAAAGTCAAGGATGGTGATGCTCCTGCCTTGCCCTTGTTGCGCAGAATTGCTTTGGCACACCAGGTCTCTTCTGGTTCCACAGTCCTGAAAACTTGGGACACAGGTCTGAGTATTTTTCCAATTTTGCAGATGAGATAAGAAGTTATGATGAGAATTTAACATCTGTTATGGCTTGTGGCTAGATGTCTCCCCCAAATCCTCGTGCAGTCATGAGTGGGGCTTTCTGAGAGGTGATTGCATCTCAAGTGTGTGATTGATTCACAGTGCAGTGCTAGGATTCAGAGTGCTAGGAATAAGGGTGCGCACTTACTAAATCAGTGCACTGATTGGGTTGGTACCGCCCTAATCCCATTAGCCTAGACAAGAAGAGGCTTGTCTTGCTCCTTGCTTGCGTTGCTACCTTCTCCCACCATGAACCGTCTCTGTTCTACAGTACTGCTCTGCCCTGCCAGCCTGCCTTGGATGAGGTGAGGATGGACTGAAATCTCTACAAACTGTGAGCCAAATAAACCTTTCCTCTCTCAGCTTTAAGTGGCAGATATTTTGTCTCTTCAGTGAGGAAAGTAATTAAGACAACATCCCCACTGATATACATCAGAGTAAGGGCCCAAGCATCAGTCCCACTTCAGAGCCGCCCTCTGAGCCACACCCCCGCACTGCTGTCAAGGGCAGGGGAGAAAATGCTTCCAACTTTGAAACTTACAAAAAGGAATTAAAATCCCCAAATCAAGAGGATAACTAATAAACTCTGTACTGTTTGATTACTCCTAGTCTAATGTGCAGATGAAAAATATTTGAAGACCCTGAAATAACAGTCAGATATAATCCCCCAATAGCCGCTAGGCATTTGGAAGGAATACTGGAAGATAACCAGAAATGACCATCAAATTATTAATGAAAATTATCAAAACAGAGAAAAGTTCAATTTCAGATAACTGATGGGCTTCTCATTTTTCTCCATTTTAAGTTTTCCTTCCCGCTCCTTCCTCCCCAGCCCCCAATCTCCTCCTCCCTTCTGGGTAAAAACATGGACTGAGAGATCCGTCCTCTTCATACATTCTATATGCATTTCACACTGCTTCACCTCCAACTGAACTGGAGCTTTACACCTGTTGATGAGTAACACCTCATGTCCCTTCCTTCCATCCTCTGGCAGCCACCATCCTGCCCTTTACATCTATGAATCTGAGCATTCACCTCGCTTCTGTATCTGTAGCTTTGATTATGTACCAGGAAGTGCCTATGGTCTTAGAAAAGGCTTGGGTGTTCTGGTTCTTTAATCATTCACTTACTTCATCACAAATATTTTTCGAGTACCTGCTGGGTGCCACAAAGACAACAAGGTGCTGAAAAGTCAGTGGATGGCAAACACAGACAGTTCCTACCCTCATGGAAGTTTTTAGTGGGAAAGGTCATAACTGGTACAACAATCACCCACCTGGGCATAATTATAAACTGAACGATGTGCTAGGAGTATTTAGAAACATACCTATAAAATTCATCCATTTAAAGTGTTAAATTCAGTGGATTTTATTGTAGTTATAAAGTTGTGCAACCATCACTACTGTCTAGTTCCATAACATGTTCATCACCCAAAAAAGTAACGCTTGAGCCATTAGTGACCATTTCCCATTGCTCCTTTCGCCTGAGTAACCACAAATCTAGTTTCTATCTTGGTATTTGCCTGTTCTGAACATGTTTGTAAAAATAGAATTGTAGAATATGAAAAGCTTTTGTGCACAATTTTCACCTATGGTGATGTTTTCAAAGTTCACTCATAGTGTAGCATGTGTCAATACTTTCTTCCTCTTTATGGAATAAAATAATTATCCACTTGCGGATGAATCACATTTGGCTTATCCATTCATCAGCTCAGGGCTTTATAGGCTTCCCCCTTCACTTTTTGGCTATTATGAAAAATGCTTTTATGAACATTCATATTCAAGTTTTTGTATAGACATCAGTTTTCAATTTTAGAGGGACATATGCCTAGGACCCCTTTTGCTGAGACATACAGTAACTGTATTTAACCTTTTGAGAACTGTCTGATTGTTTCTCAAAGTGACTGCACAATTTTACATTTCACCAGCAATGTAAAAGGGAATATTTGTTATTGTTTTTCTGTAACTTCAAATCCAATTTCATTGTTTGTCACTTCAAAAGGCCAATGGCTTAAGATAGGTTGATAAGCAAGGAACAGGGTTTACTTGGATAGTTAGCAAGCCAAAATGACAAAGGCTGTCCTGTGTAGGGGTTGAAGTCACAATGTTGGGTGTCTGGGGAAGACACAGGGATGAGACAGATGGGCTTGAGGGTAGTTACAAATTCCAGGGTAGTTAAAAATCTAGGGTGATCTGCACTCCTGGTACATGGTTGCTATTGTCTGTAAGGCACTGGATGTTCTGGGTTCTAAAGAAACATCTAAAGAAAAATTACTGATTAGAAAGCCTTGTGACTTAATGTCATTGTGTTCCTTTGGTAAGGAATAATTAACCCTAAAGTTAATCATTAGGATACAAAAGAGAGCTGTCTCCTGGAGAACAGGGGAAAATACCTAAAGGGTATTTTTCTGCAGTTGCCCACAGACAAGATAATGAAGTGCAACTTTTCACGGAACAGTTTAACGCATTGGGTGGCTGCAGTCTGCAGGGACAAGCAGTAAAGCTCGTGAGAGACTCACAAGGTATCGCTCAGTCTTAAGACTTCTACTCTGAGTGATTTTTAAAATGAGCAAAAGCAGGTAGCACTAGAGGGTGGATTTAGGTTTTCCCTCATTGCATGCCTTTTTCGTTATAGTCACTGTAGAAGGTGGGAAGCGGTTTTGTGTTGTATTTCTCTGCCAATGGTATTGCACGCCTTTTCATGACTGGCCATTTGTGTGTGTTCTCTGGAAAAACACTCAGAGTTCTTTACGTGTTCCAAATAAAAACCTCTAATGAGACATGTTGTTTGCAAATATTTTCTTTCATTTTGTGGATTGCTTTTTCACTTTCTTCGTGGTGTTACTTAAGCTCCTTTACATAGTTCCACCTTAGAAATGGTATTTACAAATGTTTATTATTAGAAAAAAAATTAGTACCAAAGATGACTTCCATTTTTGTATACTTTTATCTTGCCATTTGTGAAACAGCATATAATTATCACAAAATTTCTTATCCCGTATACAATAGGACATATATTATACTTTTAAAGTAGTGAGTCAGAGGAACACAATACTGGGGCCAGGTACACAGCCCAGCAGCACAGGCACCTACCTGGCAAGCGCAAGGTCCTTTGGTAGATTCCCAGTGCCAAAAATAAATAAATAAATGAATAATAAATTTAAAAAGGAGAACAGAATATTACATATACTAAGTATCAGTGCAACAGACCATATTAACTTCCTGTTTTGTTTTAATTTAATTTCCAGACTGAGACGTTGGTTACTATAATCACAAATACGGATTGACATCCAATGAGTCCCAAATGGCCTTCATAGTACAAGGGTCTGGAGATAGACTGTGGCTTTAGTCTCAGGAGGGTGGGCAGATGCAGGCCCTGCTTCGGCTTCCTTTTCAGCAATTGTTAAACACAGAGGAAATGTGAGGGAGCATGAATAAGAGCAAGTCCGTCAAATCAAAGATAAATGAAGTAGAAGCTGCCATGGATCAATAGCCTCAGTGACTTCTAGAAGATGCCAGAAGATACAATGAGACCGAAGGCAGAACCTATGGGACAGAGAACCCCAAACAAGCTGGCAGAGGAGACGGCCTATCTGCTCCGGTTTAGCAGGGAGCAATGTGATGTCAACACTAGTCCTGCTAGGTGACAATCCAGCCTAAGTCTCCAAAAGATTGACCTGGACCTTGGAAGGAGAAGCAAATGCATTGGACTTTCTCTTCTGTCCTGGCGTTGTGCGGGTTGGGCAACATCTATACATGGGAAATGCTCCCCTGTTCCTCAGGACTAGTTTTGGCCTTTTGATATGGTTTGTGGTTCCCTGGCCCTTTCACAGTCTGAAATCAGAGAGTGATTATGTTCCTCATTTGTTTTAGCTTTGGACAAAGGTGTTTTCAGATGTAAGGCAGCCGCATCTCTCCCAGACCTATAGCTTTGGGTTCCCAGCGCAAAGTTTGACTGGTAAAATGAAAGTTCAGATAAGCAAGCGCTGAGCCAATGTGACTCAGAAGCAGACCTCAGTTATTACATCGCAGGAACGCTGCCTTTTCCTTCCCTGCCTCCTTTGTTCCCTGAGTTATACACTGAAACTGGTTTTTCTTCTTAAGATTACTTTTTAGAGTACCTTTAGAATCACAGCAAAATTGGGAGTACGGAGATTTCCCATGTACTACTCGCTCACACACAAGCCAGCCTGCCCCATGAGCAACACACTGCCCAGGTGGTACGTCTGTTGCACATCGTAATCATCTGAAGTCCACAGCTGACATAGGGCTCACACACAGTGCTGTGTATGACATGCGTGTAGACCATGTACAACGACATGTACCCACCAATGTAGTATCATACAGAGTAGATTCCCTGCCCTAAATGTCCCCTGCGCTCTGCCCATTACAAAAGCTAGTTATTGAGACAAAGTTTCAAGTACTCAGAAACTTCACTGTTTCCTTTTTAAACATTGTAGAGATTTTCCTTTTGAGATAGCCGGTTGCATGCTGGGTAAGGGATTGAGCTCAGACTCTCATTCCCTAGATAAGGGAACTTCAAGTCTCTTATCATGTCATTGTAGGGGTATCATTGGCCCTTAGAGGCTTCCACAGAGAAGCAGGAAGCCTTTGGGCCCTTTGGGTCTCAGGTACCTACCATCTCTACTGTTCCAGGCAAGTTCCCCATCTCTGTGGACTTGTACCAAATTTGTAAAAGATTACTTTGAACCAAGGTCAAAATTTAGGAGATAGGGTGAATATTTTGAACTTGTACAAATTTACAAAAAAGACAATGAAGACATCAAGGAAATGAAAAGCCACAGTGATGAGAATCTGCTAACACCAGTGTGTAAGTTAATAATGAGCAAAGTGCTAAAACGAGGTGCATCTGAATCAGCTCAAAAGTTTTCACCTCTAAAAACAATGTGAGAAAATGATGTACTGATGATGTATGGTGACAATGAAAAGGTTTTTTAGTGTAACTGAAAAACAGCAGGTTCTCTAGCCTGGTGAAAGAAAAGCTTTCACCAATAAGTTTCATGCTATAGAATTTGTAAGTTTAGCCAAGCTTGGTGGTACATGCCTATATTCCCAGCATTTGGGAGGCTGGGGCAGGAGAATCACTGCAAGTTCAAGGCCAGCCTGGACTACATAGAGAGATCAAGGCCAGTCTGAACTGTATGAGACCCTGTGTCACACAAACAAACAAAAAAAATAATTTCTAAGATTAGTAAGTAGTAATGAGTGACTGGGAATATACCTCAGTACTAGGGCCCTTTTTTTTTTTTTTTTTTTTTTTAGTACTAGGGCCCTTGATGTCTGTGAGCTAGGTGATAAGTTCAAGGTGCTAATGTTTCACACAAACAAAAAAGAATTTGTAAGATTAATAAGCAAGGAGTGATTAGTTAGTGATCACTAACTCAGTACTAGGGCGCTTGCCTGGTATGTGCAAGATGCTAAACTCAATCATCAGCACCACAAAACAATTACATCAGTAATAATAAATAATTATAAAATTAAAAGAAATTTTTTATGCTTCAAAGGAAAGACCAGCCAAGCATACCTGTACCTGGTACATACCCATAATCCCAGTTACTTAGGAGGCTGAGGCAGGAGGCTTAAAAATTCAAGGCTAGTTTGGGCAACTTAGTGAGACCCTATCTAAAAATAAAAAGGGCTGAGGATATAGCTCAGCACTCTCTAGATTCAATCAACAGTATGGAAAATAAACAAAAAAGTAACAAAGGCCAAGATACATTTAGAATCTTGCCTGCATATCTGAAAGCAAAAGCCTGTCTTAGGGTGCTTCCTGGGCATTTGTACTGATGCATACAGTGTTAAAATTGTTTTAGCTGGACATGGTAATATACCTGTAATCCCAGCACTTGGTAAGCTGAGGCAGGAGGATTGCTATGAGTTCAAGGCCAATCTGGGTCACATAGTAAGTTCAAGGCCAGCATGAACTACATGGTAAGACCCTGTCAAAGAAAAAAAAAATTTTTTAAGAAAGAAAAAAAAAAAAAAGAAATCTTGATGTCGGGGGCTGGGGATATAGCTCAGTGGAATAAGCGCTTGCCTAGCAAGTGCAGGGTCCTGAGTTCGATCCCCAGTACCACAAGAAAAAAAAAAAAAAGAAATCTTGATGTCACTAGATAGTAATTTCTTTACAGAGTCTGAAATCAGGACGTTTGAGATGAAAACTTAAAAATGTTAGTTAATGCACAAAAAACAGTTCACTTTTATAGTTCATTTGAGAATCCTTATCTTATTGTTATTATTTTAGTTTTTTGAGACAGTTTTCTATGTAGTTGAGGCTGACCTTGAACTCACTATGTAGCCCAGGCTGGCCTCAAATGTTCCGTGATCCTCCTGTCCCAGTCTCCTGAGTGCTGGGATGACAGCCATGTGCCGCCATACTCTGCTTGAGAACTTTTTAAAACTGTGAAATATGGACAAATATCCCACAGATAAAGCAGGAAAACTACTCTTACATACACCATATATCATACTCCTTTGCCTGGAAATGTTGATACAGCTAAGCCCACTTAGATTATTTGTTTGTTTTGATGTAGGAAATTCGAAAAGAAGAGAAAACTGAAGTGCTTTCTGTCCCATTCCTCTTTATTCAATCGTTTCTCATAGAGGTAGAGAGAACCAGGATAGGGAAAATCATAGCACAAAATAAATGGTTCCAAAGGCAAACATTATTCTGTCCTTAAAAGAGCACTTACAGTCTTGTCAGATTATGATATCTACAATTTAATTATCATGCTAAAGTATCACAGGCTATAGATTAAATAAATTTTTATGCAGGAGTTACCTGAGACCTAGAAATTATTTCAAAGTTTCTTCTGGAATAGGAAGATTGAGAAGTATTCATGAGTCACACGTGTCAGGAGGAGAAGACCCAAGGGTGGGAGATTTTGAGAGATTGAAGGGAAAGGCAGAGATCTGAGTTCTGAATTAATAATTTTAGAGGCTGAGAGAGCAGAGGTTGGTTGGAGAGATCTGGTAGGATTGTAGCGTAGCTTTGAGGGCTTATTTGAGATCATGTCTATAAATTTATAGTGATGGCAGCTGCCCTATTGGAAGACTTCTCAGTATCTCCCAGCTACTTGAATTCCTGCAGAAAATTGGATTCCTCTAAGACCAGCACATATTAAAAAGTTAAACCGGAGAGTATGAGCTATAAAAAACTAACATGATGTGTCATGAAGCTAAATCATAAGGGAAGCAAAGAAAAAGCTACTGGCTTGGAAAATTATGTGTTTATCGAAGGGTCGTGGGGTCCTGATAATATCAGAGTCACCGCAGTGGGAGTTCCTGAATAAGACCACAGAAAGAGAGGAGGCTGGAGTTAGAGATGGGAGGTTTGAGCTAATGACTTTGGAGATGGCGTGGGATCTTCTGTGTAGAGGGTACATTAAACATTCAGGAAGGAAGAGATGGAAGGAAAGAAAGGAAAATTGCTTTCTAGAACAGCAAGGTTGGATAGTGCAGGATTACGATAAAACTAAGGTCATCAGAGGAAGAGGAAATACACCCAGTTCTGCAGAAAAAAATTACATAAATGGTGGAGAAGAAAATCCTGAGTCAGCTCTAAGATTCATTTACTGTGACTTCAAGGCCAGATCACAGATTGCCTTCTAACATAAGTAGCCTGCAATAAATATTTACAATATTATCTGCCTTTCCATTGATCTGATTATTACTGTGATCTCATGGTAGACATTTTCATTTCCTCTCCTTTATTTGATTTCTACCTCATTTAAATAAGAGGTATTACCCTTGGCTCATTCAACATGATGTTGCTAAGTAGCATCATATTTCTGGTATAATAAGAAGCATACAGGGGGTCCAGGGACATAGCTCAGCAGCACAGTGCCTGCCTGGCAAGCATAGGTTATGAGTTCAATTCCCAGTGCAAAAAGAAAAAACGTATATGGCTGGGTGTGGTGACACACTCCTGTAATCCCAGAACTTGGGAGGCTGAGGCAGGAGGATTCAAGGCCAGCCTGGGCTACGTAGTGAGATTCTGTCTGGAAAGAAAAAGAAAGATTTGTCCCTTCTTGGTACATCTTTGTTCTATTATATATTTGTGTAACAGAACATACTGTATTTTCTTTTGGGGGAGGAAAAGTTTTGTCTCAACCTCTTAAATACAAGCAGCAGACCAAGCATGGTGGCACACTCCTGTAATCCTAGCACAAAGGAGGCTGAGTCAGGACTACATGGTGTGTCCAAGACCAAGCTGAACTACCTAGCAAGACTCGATCTCCAAAAAAAAATACTAGTGGCAAAGAGAACACTTTCCTCATGGGAGTCTCCTACATGTCAGCTTTGAGTGTCTCTACCCCTAGTGATCTAGCTCACATGGCACCTTGCTTCCTAGCCTCTGAATGTGGAACAGTGCAAAGCCTGTCCCAGACTTCAGGCAGCTACTGGGACATCTGTGCACTCATGGTCTCTTCTTGCTTCCCATGGTTTCTGCTCAGCATTATGTCAGTCCAGATACAAGTCACAGCTCTGTTACCACTTTCTGCTAAAATAAAAAGCATGCCCGGCCCCCTGGGGCAAGCCAGGCACTCCGCCCCAACCCCCAGAGCTCCACCAGCCCCCAGGGTGTGCCAGGTGCTCTGTCCCACCCCTGGAGCTCTGCCCGGCCCCTGAGGCATGCCAGGTGCTCTGCCCGGCCCCTAGGACGACCCCGAAGACACCTGAGCCTATTGACATGGACAGACTGACAGAGCTTGGTAGTTCTATGTGTAATCCCGCCCACCTGACCGCACACCCGATGGCTGTGAGGGCTTGCCAAAGAGTGCTTCTCTACCTCCTGCCATAGCAATTTGTGTACACCCACAAAATATACAGCATGTTTAGAAGCAGACAAGTCTCTGTCCAAAGTAAGAGCATGAGGGAGTAAATAAACCAAAAGTGTGGTTATTACCAGTGGGAAGACCACTGATAGGGTAGTGGAACATCGGAGGTGAAGTGGAGAAAATTGATTAATTGAATGAGCCATCATCTGTATAACTGAGTAATAAAGAGGAAGATAACATTACATAATACAACATCCAGTGGTAACACCCTACTATTTTCTCTGTAATTTGATATTTCCTTTATTGTTTTTGTGTTAACAAATGCAAAGACAACACTGTATAATACAGCATCCAGTGATGGGTTCCCTATTGTCTCCTCTGTAATTCGGTATTTCCTTTATTGATTTTGTTGTAACAAATACGAAGATGACATTAAGTTATACAGCATCCAGTGCCAACTCCCTACTATCTTCTCTATAACTTGGTGTTTTCTGTATTGTTTCTGTGTTATTCTGGGTTCTTTTCTCTTAAAAAATACAAATAAAAACAAATGAATAAAATAAAATAAAGAGCAAAGAATCTCACTTACACCAGACACTCCTGTGCAGACTTTGCTAGAGAACTGAGAAGAAGGGAGGTTGCAGGAAGGATTCCCACACACCCGGCAGCGAGCTGTCCGAAGTCTCCACCAGTTGTGCTCATTTGCCTTCCTAACAATAATTAGTAGGGTCCTTTTCTCCCCACAATCTCACAGCATTTATCATTTTTTTTGAGTCCTTGATGATAGCTATTTGGGGTGAGGTAAGGTAGAATCTCAGTGCTGGTTTGATCTGCATTTCTTTAATGACAAGCAATGCTGAACATTTTTAATATATTTATTAGTCATTTTTTCTTCTTCTGAAACATGTCTGTTCATTAAGACAATATGGCATACAGATATCTAAAACTCAGCAATAAAGAAGGATAAATTTGAGCCACTTGTAGGGAAATGAATGGATCTTGAGACCATAACACTACATGAAATAAGTCAGTCATGGAAAGTTAACTATCTGTGGTGGCAAATGCCTGTAATCCTAGATTTAGGAGGCTGAGGCAGGAGGATCTTTGTGAGTTCAAGAACAGCCTGGGGTACAAACTGGGCTCAAAGCCACCCTGAGCTGCACTGTGAGACCCAGCACATTGTCAAAAAGAAAAAATAATAAAAGGAGAGACCAAAACCATAAATAATCTAAAGAGAAAAATGAAAGATGTGTTAAAAAAAAAAAAAACAGCCAAGTAGTCTTTGTAGAGGCGGAAAGAACTAGGGAAGGAAAGAGAGGGGAAGGTGGAGGATACGGAGTGTAAAAATGATCAAGATGAAGTATGTATGTGTTTTCATAACGCAAACGGAACGTAACCATGATGTATTGCAAACATAAACTAATAAAAAATTTTAAAAAGAAATTCAAACAGGCAGCAAGGATGTAGTCTCTACTAAACCCTGCTATTATTCTAACACCCCTGTTGGCCATCGTGAGCCCGGGGCTCCTGCCTGGTGGTTGTACTTCCTCCCCAACCTTCCATTCCTCTTCTGTCCCTTCCTCTCTTCTGTTCTCGCCCCCTTCCATCATTAGGCTGTGAGACAAGATCCGTGTGCACAGTTTTCTCCCTGCTGTGGAACCCTCCCCAGTGCTGACACCTGGCCTGAAGGTCTTGCCTTCCTACTTGATTCTGCATTCTAACAGCCCAGGCTGTTAGCCCAGGCTGGTCTCAAAGCCAGCCTTGAGCCAGAGACGAGATCCCACACTAGGGCCTCCCTCAACTTTCCAGGAGCCTGGGCCACAGAGGATGGCTGAGGACTAGCTTAGTGGGGCCTGCACTTAGAGATGGAGGGGATTATGGACAGAACAGGAATAATCTAACCCAAAGTAGCTGAAACTGGCAGAGACAACCACCCTGAGTCTAGTTCATGTCAGGCTACAGGAGTCAGGTCTCAAGTGTGGAGGCTCCCAGGGCTGGCCAGCATCCTGATGGCCTAGTACCCCCTGGACCTGTTCTAGGTCTTACATGAAGCTCTCAGACGTCCTGAAATTTTCACAAAACGGGAAGAAGAGAGACACCATATACCTCCCAGAGAGAAGCCGGGTTGTCCTGTCCTATCTGAAGCCCCCCTCATAGATTCCTTGATCAAGAGGCCAAAAGGACCTTCCTGGTCTATCGAGGGCAGGACTTGAGGCAGGAGCCCCACTGGTGGATGATCCACGCCGGCTCGGGGCCACCACTGCAGAGGAACCACAGGCTGGTATGTGACAATATCTGAGTGCGGGATCCACCCTCTCCCAAAATACACCCATCTCTGGAGTCTCTGCTGCTCAAGGCAGCAGGCTGGTTGGGGTGTTGCTGCAAACTCCAGAAAATAGCTTAGTAACAGAGTGGGAGAATGGGGGGAACCAGTGCAAGGAGAGGGGGAGAGAGAGGAGAGGCACTGCTGGGCCGCATCCACAGGCCTGTCCTGAAGGGAGACTGGGTGCATCTCTCCCCTTGAGAAGGCAGGGTTCTCCGGGTCTGGAGAGAAGCGGGCTGGGTAGTGTACAGAGGGGTGGAGAGGAGACCCTAGCACACCTAAAACTGCCGCCCAAGGGTGGAGAGGAGACCCTAGCACACCTAAAACTGCCGCCTAAGGGGCCCATGTCTACACTAAACTCAGGGACCCCAACGCCCCCTCCCCACAGCAGCACATGCCCCATTCAGCTCGTCCCCTTCTCCCTGCAGACTTAGTCTCCCGCGTGTGACTTTGCCTTCCTGCACACCGTGCTGTCACAGCTGTGTCAGGCGTGAAGCTGGAGAGACAGGAAGAGAGGCTGGGTGTTTCCTGACTCTCCGTCCCTGGGTTGGTCCCAGTGAAGGTCTTGATCCTTGGTGTATTTTGACCCCCGGAACCTCCCTGGCTCTCTTTGCGGAAGTGTGTATTCAAAAGAGGAAGCAAGGCTGCCTGGGAAGCAGAGATCTCAGTGAGATCCAGAGAATGGGCCAGGGGTTTTAACTCTGGGGAGGTGACTCAGCCCTCTCCACTGTGCTCAAACGTCTGCCAAGAAACCAGTTTTATCATCTGGAGGGGCATCTAGGGCTGGGATTTGAGGCAGGACCCCCATAGGTAGAGGGTCTGTGCTGGCTGCGGGCCACCGCCACGGATCAGCATAGGTCATCTTCCAGAGGCCTTTCTCTTGGAAGAGGTTTTCATTCCTCCGAAGGCTGCGCGACCAGCTCTCTACAGCACATGGGTACCTGCTGCTCTTAAACTCAGCGCACAGGGCTCCCACCAGCATGCATCCCGAGCAGCACCCCAGGCGCTGCACCTTGGCCCAAACCTGCCTGCCCAGGACATGGAACTCCGAGGCTCCCGGGGTCCCTGTCAGTACGCCCCCAGTCCCGCGCCTTGGGAAAGGGCTCCGGCGCCCGGCGGAGGTCTCGGCACGCCCGGCTGCGGGGAAATTGGGCTCTCGTCAGGCGGCCGCGCTCACAGGAGCCGCGTGACGCGGCGGCCAGCGGGTGGGGGCTCCGGGAGCCAGACTCGCTGTGAGCCGCCCGCGTGGGGTTTTTCTGGGCAGTCGCCAGCCCAGTTCCGCCGCAGGGGCGGGAGCGGGGGCGGAGCACAGTCTCTTGCAGCCTGGGTAGGAGTGGCAGAGGCCTGGAGGTCCCTGACAGCTGGGTTGGCCCTGGTCACACGCGCTGTGCGCCGGGCTGTGCTCCCCGGTGGCCGGAGCGCGCCAGGACGCGCGGCGCTCTCGAGCCCGCCCGGA
>PVLD010030572.1:0-16678 GCA_004027595.1 Dinomys branickii
ATTTGGTGCATACATGTTTAGGATTGTTATCTCTTCCTCTTGCAGTTTTCCCCTAACTAGTATATAGTGGCCTTCTTTGTCTCTTTTGATTGTTATCAGTTTGAAGTTTACATTGTCTGCAAACATAACAGCTACCCCTGCTTTTTTCTGGGAACCTGTTGCATGGAGGATTGTTTTCCAACCTTTGACTTTCAGTCTACGGATTTCCTTTTGAGTAAAGTGTGTTTCCTGTATATAGCATATTGTGGGATTCTGTCTCTTAATCCACTCTGCCAGTCTGTTTCTTTGGACTGGTGAATTGAGGCCATTTACATTGATAGTTATAACTGTTATACGTTGGCTTATTCTTGTTATGCTGTTTACTTGATGTTGCTTTCCTTCTTTTGCTGTTTAATTTCTTGTTATGCTTAAGGGTTCCTTTCTATTGTTATTCTTGGGATTGTGGTCGCTTTTTTCCCTGTCTAGAATATCTTTCAGTACTTTTTGTAATGTTGGTTTGGCACTCATGAAGTTCGTCAGTTGTTCTTTGTCATGGAAATATTTTATTTCTCCATTGGATTTGAAGGATAGTTTTGCAGGGTACATCAGTCTGGGTTGGAAGCTGTTTTGTCTGAGAATCTGTAATATCTCGCTCCAAGCTCAAGAGGTCATTAATACCTACTTTGAGAATCTTTACTCCAATAGGATAGAAAACCCAGAAGAAATCGACAGATTCCTTGAAATGTACAAATTACCAAAGTTGAACCAGGAAGATATAAAAACCCTGAACAACCCAATATCAATTAGTGAGATTCAAAATGTCATTAAAAACTTACCGACAAAGAAAAGCCCAGGCCCTGATGGATTCACAACGGAATTTTATAAAAAATTCAGTGAAGATTCAATGCCAACACTCCTCAAACTCTTCAGTGAAATTGAAAAGGAAGCAATTCTCCCTAACTCATTCCTGGAGGCAAGTATCATACTAATACCAAAACCAGAGAAGGACCCAACCAAGAAAGATAACTATAGGCCAATCTCCCTAATGAACATGGATTCAAAGATACTCAATAAAATACTAGCAAATAGAATGTAGCAAATCATAAGGAAAATTATATACCATGACCAGGTAGGATTTATTCCAGGAATGCAGGGATGGTTCAATATTTGCAAATCAATTAATGTAATACATCATATCAATACAGACAAAGACAAAAACCACATGATCATCTCCATAGATGCAGAGAAGGCTTTCGATAAAGTCCAACATGCATTCATGTTAAAAAACCTTAGAAAAAATAGGAATAGATGGCCTCTACTTCAATATGATCAAAGCCATCTATGACAAACCAACAGCCAACATCATACTCAATGGACATAAACTGAAAACTTTCACTTTAAAGTCAGGAACAAGACAAGGATTTCCATTGTCACCACTCCTATTCAACATAGTTCTAGAAGCATTAGCCAGTGCAATTAGACAAGAGAGAGAAATAAAAGGAATATGGATAGGAAAGGAAGAAGTAAAACTATCGCTATTTGCAGATGACATGATACTTTACATGGAAGACCCCAAAAAGTCCACAAGAAGACCCCTTCAATTAAATGACAAATTCAGCAGAGTAGCTGGATACAAAGTCAACATCCAAAAATCAATAGCATTCCTATACACAAACAACAAACAGACTGAGAGAGAAATTAAGGAAACCATACCTTTTACAATCGCACCCAAGAAAATGAAATATTTAGGAATCAATCTAACAAAAGAGTTAAAAGATCTATTCAATGAAAACTACAGTACTCTGAAATAGAGATTGAAGAGGATTTCAATAAATGGAAAAACATTCCCTGATCATGGTTAGAAAGAACCAACATTGTGAAAAAGGCCATACTACCAAAATTGTTGTACTGATTCAATGCAATTCCCATTAAACTACCATCAACATACTTCACAGATCTAGAGAAAACATCCCTTAAGTTCATCTGGAACCAGAAGAGACCCAGAATAGCAAAAGCATTTCTGGGACACAAGGTCAAGTCAGGTGGAATCACAATCCCTGACCTGAAATTATACTACAAAGCTACTGTAATAAAATCAACCTGGTACTGGCTCAAAAACAGACCTGAGGATCAATGGAACAGACTGCAAGATACAGCCACAACCACAAAAACATTCAGCCACCTAATATTTGACAAAGGGGCCAAACAAGCTCACTGGAAGAAAGATAGTCTCTTCAATAAGTGGTGCTGGAAAAATTGGCTTGCCACTTGCCGAAGACTGAAAACAGACCCAAGTCTATCACCATGCACCAAACTCAAGTCAAAATGGATCACAGATCTCAATATTAAAACAGAAACATTGAATCTATTGGAAGAGAAGGTAGGTAAAAATCTTGAAGACATAGGAGTAGGCAGAGAGTTCATGAACAAAAATGAAACTGCAAGGGAAACACTTCAAAGAATCAATAACTGGGACCTCATTTTACTGAAAAGTTTTTGCACATCTAAAGAAATCACCAACAGAGTAAAAAAAAAAAACCTACAGATTGGGAAAAAATCCTAACTGGCTGTCCATCGGACAAAGGCTTTCTATCTAGAGCACGCAAAATTAAAAAACATGAACCTGTCCAAATTCAAAGACCCAGTCCAGAAATGGGCATCTGAGATGAATACACACTTCCCATATAAAGAAATACAAATGGCAAATAAATATATGAGAAAATGTTCTACATCTTTAGTCATTTGAGAAATGCAAATAAAAACAACATTGAGATTTCATCTCATCCCTGTAAGATTGGCCAGCATCAAGAAATCGTCCACGGGCTGGGGATATAGCTCAGTGGAATAAGCGCCTGCCTAGCAGGCTCAGGGTCCTGAGTTCAATCCCCAGTACCGCCAAAAAAAAAAAAAAAAAAAAAAAAAAAAAAAAAGAAATCGTCCAATAACAAATGCTGGCGAGGCTGTGGAGAAGTAAGAACTCTTCTGCACTGCTGGTGGGAATGCAGACTGGTGAAACCACTGTGGAGATCGGTTTGGAGATTCCTTAGCAAACTAGGTCTAGAGGTTCCACTCAACCCAGCTAGCCCCCTTCTGGGGCTTTTCCCAGAAGATCTGAATACCGCATATCACTGTGATATATGTGCACTCATGTTTATAGCAGCACAATCTGTAATAGCTAAATCATGGAAACAACTCAAATGTCCATCCACAGAGGACTGGATTAAAACACTGTGGCATTTTTACACAATGAAATATTATTCAGCTGTAAAGAAAGACTATCTAGGGGCTGTTATAGGCAAATGGTCACAATTAGAGAGCATACTCATAATTGAGATAAACCAGATGTGCATGTGTAAACAGCGTATAGTATCATTAGTGTAGGAACCTGGAGGTGAGAATATAGATCGGGAGGTATGAAGGGAGACTGCTCAAGGGTAGAGAGCAATCGGGATGGAGGGAAGGAGAGGAGGAAGAGGAGGATAGCTGAGTAGGTAGGTATGTATATATTTGTGGGATGGCTGACATGGTTGCACTGTTGTCTCATGTCATATTGATGTGGGAAACAATCGGTGATTAGTTGTTTGATCATCCTTGTATGTCTATTTGTATTGTCCTGAGTATACACTTTGAAGCTACCAACGTGTAATACAACAACCATTGTTGATCCCCTGCCACCTTATCTGTCGTTCGGTTTTTGTACTGTTCTTGTGTTACTGTGTGTATGTTTGTTAGTGTTTTTGTTTTTTTACTTTTAAAATTAAAAAAAAAAGATACAAAGAATAGAAAGAGAGTCACTTGTAGCTTGCTGCTTTTGCTGCCATCTGCCTGCCATGAACTACTTTTCCTCTGTGATGCCCCTCTACCAAGACACCCTGCCTTGAGGCCAGCCAATTATAGACTAAAACTGCTACAAATTGGGAGCCTAACTAAACCTATCCTCTCTTAACTTTGGGTGTCGAGTATTTTGCCTCAGCAGTGAGAAAAGTAACTAATACAGTCTACTTGACATATTGTGTATTTACTGGCTGACTTGTTGGTTGTCTTCTCACACTCTGAAATGTAGGTCACATGAAAAGTGGGATTTTTATATGTCATGTTCACCGCTGTATCTCCAGTACCTAAGTCAGTACCTATCATACTAGAGACAATGTATACTTGTTGAATGAGTGAATTAAATGAATCCACATTTTACAAATGAGACTACAGCCTAGAACAGAGCCAGTGAACCTTTTAGACAATAGTGCCCAAACTGCAATTGCAAACCTACTTATTTATTGCAAAATGCCAACAGTGCAATTAAACCTGAATACTGAGGTTTTAGTTTAGAAAAAACTCATGCATTAATATATTTTGTCTTAAAGAAAAACAACACAGGTACCATAGTGATGGAGACCACTATAAAGCAGCCCTGAGCAGGACTTAACTAATTGACTTTTCATGTTTACTTGTGAGTCTGTCCAAAGCCTAGGATGCTTGTCTGGAGATGGGCAGTGGACTCACAGTAAATGAACCTCTGTAAGTCACTGATCCCTACTGAGGCCTGTAATGGCAGGAGAAGCCATGAAACCTAAAAGGGTAAGACAATGTCACAGCCAAGGATACCTGGATCCAACCTTGACTAGATAAAGACTATAGCCTCAGGCTTCTCACTCCTGGGTGGATTAATTTAGTACCTTACTTGGAGAAGCCCTTGAGTGGTACCAACATTCTTGAGTATTTCCCTTCCTTCTTCTGATAACTAAATAAATACAGGCCACCCAGAGAAAGTCTTGGTCTTGGCCCTGAAAGAATCTCGAATTCTGGGAGAGGGTTGAGAGGGTTTTTTTCCTACTGGAGCCCTGAAATTATTCCATTTACCCCTTTTGTTTAGCCTTCACCATGCACTCATTTGAGAGACTGTGGACCTCCTAAGTCTGTAATAACTAAGGGATATTATTAACCTAACACCATAGGTTCATCACCAGTGGCCTGTAATAATGGAATCTTTATTTCTATACAGATGCTTAAACAAGAGTCAAACAAATATATCTGTTGCTCCAAAAATAATACTGTTAACTATCACACTGTTGTGATTCATTTGTATGAGAATGACCAGTTATATAATATTTCCTAACCTCTGGCTATTGTGAGGAACACAGGAAATGGGTGAGACAGAATATATTATATGGGTCTTGTAAACCATTTGGAGTTTTTTAGCTTTTACCCTAAAACAAGATGTGCATGGAAAGATCTGACTAGGAAGATGGCATGATCTTATTTGCATTTTTTGTTTTGCAGTTGCATCTGAATTTTTGTTAGTATGTATATATTTTAAATAATATTTGCATTCCTATTATGGAATATACAAATAATTATTATGGAGTATACAAATAATTATGGAATTATGGAATATACAAATAATATCTTTTTTAAAATGTGGATCTATTTAGATCTTCAATCTTATTTTAAACATGTATATCACTATAATTTTTTACAAGGTAATGTTATCCCTATATTTTTGTTTTTTTCTTTTATTTAAATATATCAGTGTAATTTAGGTATACCTAATGATCACATTCATTATAGAGAATTTGGACCTGTACATGATACATCTTGATTCTTCTTTTTTTACTCATTCCCATCCCCTCCTTTTAAACTCCTTTCCCCTTCCCATTCATAAATTTCTGTTTTAATTTGACCCTTTTTCCTCATTTTGTTTCTTTCCCTTCCTTCCTTTCCTTTTTTTCTTTTTTTTGGGGGGGTGCTATTATGAAAGGTGTTCTTTCCCTAATTTCTGTCTGTGACCTTGTTGTGCACAGAAAAGCTATGGATTTTTGAGTGTTGACTTTCTATTTGGCTACACTATTGAATTTGCTTATTAAATCTAGTTTTTTAGTGGAGTTTTTGGGGTCTTCTAGGTAAAGTATCATGTCATCTGCAATAACTTAACTTGTTCTTTTCCTATCATTATTTCTTTTATTTCTTTCTCCTGTCTAATTGCTCTGGCTAAAGTTTTTGAACATTTTTTTTTTTTGCGGTACTGGGGATTGAACTCAGGACCCTGCGCTTGCTAGGCAAGCGCTTATCCCACTGAGCTATATCCCCAGCCCCCCTTCCTTCCTTTCCCATCCCTGCCTAGTTTTCTTTTTCCTTTTGAAAAGTTTATTCCTATTTTATAATATCTCTGGTATATTTTGGGTCTTATCTACATTTTCAGGTTCTCACAAGAGTGACAATGCAATATTTACACATGTATGGCCAATGTATTTCACTTATGATTATGGTCTCAAGGCCCATCCATTTAGCTATGAATGTCCCAATTTTGTCTTTCTCAATGGCTGAGTAATATTCCATTATATAGAAAACACAACATTTTTATCCATTAGTCAATTGAGGGGCATTTGGGTTTCTTCCAAGATCTAGCTATTACAAACTGTTCTGCTATAAATATGGGTGTGCATATATTGCTGTGGTATAATGCTTTTAGTTCTTACAGGAAGAAAACAAAAAGACGACTAACTGGGTCAAATGGAACCTCTAATCCTACTTTTTCTGAGGAATCTCTACACTGATTTCCACCGTGGTTGCACCAGCTTACACTTTCACCAACAGTGAAGTGTTCCTTTTTCTCCACAGCCCCACCAATTAATTGTCATTAATTGTTTTCTTAGTAATAGCCATTCTTTCTGGAGTGAAACAGAATCAGAGTGTTGCTTCAATTTGTATCTCTCGAATGACCAGTGATGTTGAACATCTTTCATATATTTATTTACTCTTTCTACTTCTTCTTCTGAGAAGTGTCTATGCATTTCAATTTCATTTTTGGATTGGCTCTTAGAATTTGGAGGGTCTCATTTTCTTCAGTTCTTTTTATGTTCTAGGTATTAATCATTTATATGAAGAACAGCTGGCAAGAAATCAAACAAGATAGCAGAATGGTAAGCAGCAGAAAAGAGCCTCTCTGAGTGGTGACATTGAGACACTGGAATATAGCAACATAAGGAAGACAAGAGGGAGGGAGCAGGGTTCCCCTGTACCCAGGTAGGATCTGAAGCATGAAATGAAGCCCATAGGGAGAGTGATGGGAGAAACTTCAACAAGGCAGAAGGAGGTAGCTGGTGACACTCCCTCCTTGAGGCAGGACTCACTGCTAGACAGGAGCAATTCAAACCACTGGACTCACAGTGACTGTTGGTGACCCTAGAGACCTCCATGGAGAGATGCAGTAGTGGAGTGGAGCATGAAGGACTGCACTAGCCGGTGGTGAGTGCTTAAGGCTCAGTCATCCCACACAAGAGACCAACTGGCTAGGAGACATCTTGGAGAGGTGCCAATTGAGCTCTGAACTGAGAGTTGCTGCTGGCTCCATCTAGCAGCTCCCAGCTGGGCCATGGAAGATGCACTGATAGCTGCCGGCCAAATGAGTCTGGTCTTGGCCAGGAGGCACAGACTCACTAAAAGATCCACTACCCAGCCGGAAAGCTACTGCTGGCTTGCTAGGATAGATCAACATAGATCAGGATTCCGGGTCCACCAGACTCTGTGTCCACACATTGTCTATCAGTGACAACAGAGACAAATCTGGAAGTGGACTTTTTTCTCTCTTGTTGTTTATTATTGCAGTGGTGGTTATGTTTTTGTTTTTCCTTCTTCATTGTTTGACCTTGTTTTTATGAGTGTGTCCATGCTTTCTAGCCTCACTGTGGTTCTTGTTCTGTTCTTCTTATCTCTTCCTTCCCTCTTTCCTTCGAGTCTTCTGCACAAGTTTCTCAAAGTTGACATGATACCCTCTGTCCTCCAGCCTTACTTCTAATCTCCTTCTACTTCCCTATTATTTCCTTTACTTCTTTTAAATTTTAACTGCTGAGGGTAAAATTGACATATAAAGAACTTATATACTGCATATAATTTTCTGCTTTGTTTTAGATTTTGTTCTATAACTACAAATCTAGTTCATAGTATTAAAGGTGGTAAGTTAATGGTTACCTCAGTCTGTCATTTTCTAGGCTGTAATTGTTGCTACTGTTATAGCCAAAGTGACATAATTGTTCTAAACAGCTATTCTTCCTGGTATTGCAAGACTGGAGAGACCATAACACCATTTTTGTAGCAGCACAATTCACATCTAAACCTTGGAAGCATCATATATGTTCATCATCATTTCAACAATAACAAATGTGTTCTTTATACCTGGAGGAATAGTACTCTGCCATAAAGAAGGATAAATGAGTCATTTGTAGGAAAATGGGTGTACCTGGAGATCTCATGAAGTACAAATGAAACACACAAGCTTAATTATTTTATGGCTCATTTTATATGAAAACTAAAGTATAAATAAATTAGAGAGTAAAATGAAGGATAATTTGAAGCAGGGAGATAGATCTTTTCAAATGAGAAGAGGCCCAAGACATGGAGGAAGTTATATGAGAGAGAAAGCAAGGGCAAATGACACCAATTGGTGCAAAGTTTTTTTGGATTTTGAAAATATTCTAAAATCCATTAACATGATGGATACACATTTTTCTAAATATTTAAAAACGCTTTGAGTTTTATGTTTTAACCAGAGAAATTTCACCCTCTGAGAGTTATATCTCAAAACTGGTAAAGGCCATTTTGGAAGAATTTTTAGAGGCCAAAAAAAGGTTTAAATTATGTTATGCAATAGAGCCAAATTAGAAACTCTGTAAACTATAACTCTAATTAGGTTAAAAATGTGATGTGGTTGCAGCCAGTATTTAATTTTTGAATATTTCTTTGTATTTTCCATTATTTCTAATGGTCATGCATTCTTCTAGTAACTTCTTTTTGTGAATTTCTCCACATATGTGAAAAATATGCATTACATGTTAATGCTTCTTTTTAAATGGTAGACTTAATTTTTCTCTTCTACTTGTTACTTTTCACCATTTTGTGATTTTTCTACAATTAAAATGTGTTATTTTAATGAGGCCAAATGAAAGTATTTGAAAATACCATAAAACATACACTATACATTGTAGCATCTATCTATCTATCTATATACATATATAAGAATGACCTAAATGAAATTAATAAAAATGAACAATCATCAGGAGACAACTTGTAAAATGCACTTAGCTAGTAAAAATGGAAATATGTTAAACCTCACAATAGATGAAAAATTGAAACATTGATATTGCCCATTGTTGGTCCAGTTGTAGGGAAAACACTTTGCCACAGGGATGGCCAAGAGGTTGATTGGTGTCACTTCAATTAACAATATCTATCAAGATTTTATAAAACAGACTATTTGCACAAGATTTCTCTTCTGTTTCCTTTTATAAACCTATTTTGTTCATTTTTTTGTACTTTGGATTGCTCAACTGAGAGAAATCATATAGTATTTAAGCTTGTGTGTTCCATTTATTTCACCTAATGTTTTTAAAATGTAACCATTTTCCTACAAATGTCTCAAATTTATTTTCTTTAGCCATTTGTCTGTGGATATATAGATTGCTTCCACAATTTAGTTATTATGAATTGTACTGCTACAAACATTGGTGTGCATGTTCCACTGTAGTAAGATGTCTTTAACTGTTTTTGGAAGATTTCCAGGAGAAAAGATGCTTATAATGGAATTTCGTTTTTTAGTTTTTTGAAAAATCTCCATTTTGAGTTCCATAATGGTTGTTTCAGCCAACAATGAAGAAGTATTTTTTTTTTACCTCAGCCACACTAGAATTTGTTATTATTTTATTTCTTGATGATTGTCATTCTTTCTGGCATAAGCTGAAATCTGTCTGGTTTTAATTTGGGTTTCTTAAATAGCCAATGAAATTGAATATTTCTTTCATATACTTATTGGTGATTTGTATTTCTTCTTCTGAGAGTACTTTCATGTATTCTATATATTAGTCTTCTTTCGGAAGGGTATCTGACTGAGGGTGAAGATTAGGAGTGAGGGAAGGGGACATAAATGATTTAATATGTGTCATACACATGTACCAACTTTCCACAATAAACACAAACATTATATGTCACAAATGTGAACTAGAATAATAATAATGAAAATGGGGGAAGGGGTTCCAGAGACAGAGGGAGGCAGGAAGGTGGGGAGGGGGAGAGGAATTAAAGAGAATTTTAAAATGCTAAATACAGGTACCTACTCCCTAAGATGAATTGATACATTATGCACAATAAATATATACTAGTAAAATAAATAAAACCTCTATTTACCAAATAACTGAAGTTTTAAGCTTGTTATTCAACAGAAATGTTTACACCAAAGTCTAAAAAAGATGTTTCTTACATCACTGATTTTAATGGGGAAAATTTTATAAACTTAAATGTCTATTGATAAGTAAGGATTATTCAAGTAAATTTTAGTTCATCAATATACTGTAGAATACTGTGAAGCTATTAAAAAGAATGTGGGTAAGTCTATATGGATAGATAAAGATGTCAGTAACATAGCTTGAAGTGAAAAAAGAAATGTTAAAGTAATTACATAATGTCTATTTTTGTTTAAAAACACAGTGTACTGTATGAATATGAAAATTCTATGAGGTATGTAAGTAAATTGTAATGTGTATGAGGGGATGGTTTTATTCATTTTATTTACCGATGTGTCACAAGTGCCTTGAACTGTTCTTGACACCTATTGAAAGTTCAATAAATATTTCTCTGCTAGTCTAATGAATGAATATTCTAAGATCTTATAGTTCATTTATTAGTGTTGTAGTGCTCAAATAACATTCAAATTCAAACCAGCCCTTGGAAATTTAGAGGCTATATATTTTAAGGAATGACTCTATGATTTTTGTTTTATTTATTTATTTACTTACTTAGTTAGGTCTTTTGAGACCAGGTCTCATCACATAGTGCAGGTTGGACTCAAACTTGATGTAACCCAACCTGGCAAGGAATCCACATGGCTCCTGTCTCTGCCTCCCAGTGCTAGACTTATGTGTGTAGCACCATGTCCAGTTTAACTCTAGCTTTTCTTGGAAATCTTTTCCAATTTCTAAAACTGTTCACCACTAAAAAATGTGTTCTTTTGCTTATACTCTCACTCATTTAGTTTTGGATGTGTACTATGTGTCTGACCTTGAACTGGTACCAGGGATACAAAAATAAGTAGAAAATATTCTTGCATTAAGGAAATCCAGAATCCAGCACCAAATTAGAACTATAGGTTGTGTGTAAATGTCTTCTAAAGTACATGAAATGGCCCAGAAGTGTAAAAGAGAGAGATTACTTTCAATTATGTTAGAAATTAATCCTGGTATATGACATCCTTTCTGTGGCAGCTTAAGCTCATTAAAGTTTTAACAGTATTTAGGCACTACTCTCACTGTTTTCTTCTCTGTAATATATAATCCCAGTTCCATTAGCTGTACTTTAGAAATCATGTTCTCGTAGACTTGAGCACTTCCTGAAGAGTACTTAGTAACTTTTCTTCCTAATGACTATATTCTACCAAGCTTTCAACCTCATGACTGGGGAGCTGGGAAATTCAAATACTCCCTGAGTACATATGCTGACTGAGATGCAAAAATGGCTTTGATAATCAAATAGTGAAATCGGACCTCTATTCCCATAGAACATGGGGCAGTAGCGTGGTGTCACAAGAGGATAAAATTAGGAGTCAGAGAAACCAAGTCAAACAAACAGTCAAGAAAGACCCTCAAGAAGTCTAGATGAATTCCTAGATTTGCAGGTCATTGACATTTGCCACCTTGATGTGCTTGATTACTGCCACATACATGAAGAGTGATCTTAAATAGTTACTATTGTGTTTCATAAAGCTGCTCTTGGCTGGCACTACTGAGGATAAGGCAAGAACAGACAAGACAAAGACTGGCAAGACAAGTCTGTCAAACAAGGAAGGACAGCCAAGACAAGAAAAATCTAAAGGTCTAGCTATTCGTGACAAAACTGGATCAATGAAACTGTGCTGATGCTAAGGCGTGTGAGGTAGTTAAAGTATTCCAACAGTAGGTGCTTTTTCAGTGTACATGGATCACACAACAGTTTAAGTGAAGCTGTGGAAGCTACTGCAAAGGAAAAATCTTAAGGCCTTGCAGTTAATGAAATTTCCATTTGGCCATCTTCCTTTAATTGTCATTATCTCTCAAAGTGAGAGTTACATATCACAGAAATGTAAGTAAATAAGTAAATGACATTTTCAAGAATGCTTCATTTCTAAAAAGTTTGACAAATACTTTGTATTGTTCAGGTGCTATTAAGAATCATGCATTTCTCATGCTATCTTGGAGCATATGTTCCTGTTGTTCTTTTTTGAGTTTCCAGGGTTGTGTTCGTTCCAGCTACTTCAGGATAGGTTCTCATGTTTATGGATCCAAACCGTCACTATTGTTAGCTCTGATGGATGATATCACATTTATCAAAAATATAAAGCAGTGTCTTTGATCTGGCTACATTTAGAATAACCTGGAGAACCTTTAAAATTCCCAATGTAAAATATTATCTCCAACAGATTACAATGAAATCTTTAGGAATAGGTCCCACGCAATAGTGTTTTGTAAAGTTCTGTGTAAGTCTAAATGTTATTTGAGTTACCGTGAATAGGGATGTGACTAGCAAGATTTCCAGAGATATACCATGTCTCTTTCCTTTCCCCTTTTTGGTATAAGAACACATGAAGAAATTAAATTGTGTTATCTTTAATGAGTATGTGATCAAGATGTAAAGTCAGGGGCCACTGACATGGAAAGAATTTTAATAATTTGAACAAGTGTCTAAATTAGATAAAGGGTACAAGGAGATGCTGGAATTAGACCACAGATGCCAAATGCCCTCTCACTCTGGCAGGCCCTAGTACTACTATTAATGTAATACTATCCAGCATGCAAAGGGACAGCATATTATTTGGTATTTTTACTCGATTATTTAATTTAGTTATTTACTTATTTTATAAAAATCAATGTCACTTAGCTGTGGGCCCCGTGGCTGCTCCGCTGTGGCCCCGTGGCTGCTCCACTGAGGGCCCCACTGAGGCCACTCATAGCATGGCGATGGGGTGGAGCCAGGTGGTCTGCTGTGAGCATATGTGCTTTTCCACCTCCGACCATGGCAGTTTGTATACACCCATGTATGTTATAGTATAGTCTGAGGCAGCTATATCTCTTCCAAAGGCGAGAGTCCAGGGGTATAGATAAACCCAGGAGTACAGTTATTATCACAGGGAAGATGACTGATTGAGTGGTGGGGCAATGGAGATGAGGGAGGAGAAAAATTGAATGATCAGTTGGGCCATCATCTGTGTAACTGAGTAACAAAGGTGAAGGTAACATTATGTTGGACAGCATCCAGAGCTAAGTCCCTTTTATGTTTTCTATAATTCTGTATTTCCTCAATTGTTTTTGTATTAACAGAAGTGAAGATAACTTTATATTATACAGCATTCAGTGCAAATTCCCTACTATCTTCTCTTTAATGTTTTTGTGTTAACTAATGTGAAGATAACATTATGTAATACAACATCCAGTGCTAATTCCCTCCTTAAAAAAAATTTTCCATCAAAATTCCAAGCATGCTTAAAAATATATCTCAACACATCCATACTTACTAAAAAAAAATCAATGTCACTTAAAATATTAAGAAATTTGTAATCAACTTTTTGGGATGTATGCATGTTACAAAACAATAACTATAAAGCTAAAATTTAAAAACAACTTAAGACTAGGAAACTTGGCAATATTCAGATTGAGTCCTCACTTTTGCAGTTCAGCAGAGAAGTGTGGGAGAAATATGAACAGTAGTGAGAGGCAAGAAAAAAGAGCAAAATATGATTAATATAATTTTGATCACAAAACAAAGGTAGCCTGCCTTGCCTAGTTTGTGGATGGCTTCCAAAATGAAACAGGGTAAATTGAGACTCTCCAGAAGAAGTGAAATGGCCTTTTGGTTTATTTCAAGCACTTGCCTCAGGGGTATTTATTGGCTCTACGTGGAATAAACTAAGCAGCACCACGTGAGAAATTTCACTGGATAAAAACGTAATCCTTTGTTCCAAAATTTTGTAGTTTTTCCCAAACACTAGGAAATGGCTTTTTCTACTCAATAGATAACGACTCATCATTTACCCATTTGCTCATTGAACAAACATATTCTAGGCACTAATACAGGAGAAAACAAGTAAATTTCTGCTGTTGTAACTCCTAATTTGGATAAGAAGAATAGATAATAAATAAGCGAGCAAAGAAATCTCCTTTTCCACTGTTCCTCTTTGATTTTAGCAAAAGTATGTATTTGTATGATTAATTTGACTCCACTAAAAGTGTAAGATCCACAATGGCTGGGACTCTGTCTTATTCACTTCCTTATCTTCAGTTCTTGGCACAAAACAGGCTCTCCATATTGTTAAATAAAAGGATTCAGAGGAATAGAAAAGCAAATGGCAATTTATCCTCTTAACTAATCAATTTTAATACTTTATTCATTCCACTGGTTTTGGCAATAGCACAAGAGTCGAGCATTCAGAAAGACCAATTTTTACTTAGGATCTTGAGTCTTAGAAAGGACTAAAGAAAAGGAAATGTATCTCTGTCTCCATTGTGCTAAAATCACATTACCAATAATCATTTTAAAAGGACAATGCTCTGGCCACAGGCCAAGTAAATGAGTTAAAAACCATTTGAAAGTTTTGCACTGTATGGAAGGAAACTTTTCATAATTTGGAATTCTGGGGGCAGCTGTTAGTAGCTTCTAAGTCTTCATTAAGAAAGTTAATGTCAAAATAAATTCCATTATATATTTCAGAATTCATATAGTGTTTCTAATTAAGGAGAAGCTACAGCCCTTTATGTAACCAAATTTTGCCCAAAGGACCATTTCACCTTTTCTCAGGCATGTACCCTTATAGGAATGTCAATGAACATAGATGGGCACTTGTCTGGCTGAGTACAAGGAACCATGACTCTTTCAGAGAAGAAGAGCAAGATCGATATTCTTGGAACTTACTTAGTCATCAGGCACCAAGATAGTTTACCAAGATTATGTTGTGATAGCCATACCGCTTAGCATAATGATTCTTTTTCTTCTATAGGCTGTCTAAAACAACATGGTGAAGAATTTAGAAAAAAACCTCTTAGCAAATCAAAGAAAAACCCAGGCCCAATAGCCACTTGTTAAACATTAAGTCCCCTAGGCCAGTTTTTCTTTTGTTTAAATGTATTAGTAAACTACACTCACTATTTCATTACTCATTTAATATAGGATATGGGAGCTGGGAAAACAACACATTTTCAGACTTACAAATGTTAGATTTTTAAAACTCTCCGATCTAAATTTACTAGGCTGCCTCTAACTTGCCATCTGTTGCCTGAGCCTCCTGAGGAACTGAGATTACAGGTGTGCACCAATGTGACCTGTACACATTTATCTGTTCCTTTTTGTAGCCCTTGACTCACCTGTGCTATTTTTGCCTCTAATTTTCTTTATGATGTTTCTTTGGAACTCTTAACAGTCTGTGACGATTAAGCCTGAAGTGTATATCGCTAGTTATCACAGAAACACCCATCATGTCAGCTCACTTTTGCTCATACTTGTCGCTAACACATATGGGTCTGTGATTTGTTTACCTTTCATAGAGTGAATTAGAGGGAACTCAGTCTAGGATATGTTTTCTGAAGTGGAAAAATGATGCAAAGACCAATTCATATGAATGTACACACATTTTCATACAGCTATGCACACACAGCTTAGAAGCTGTGTCCTTTGTCATGAAGCTCCCTCTACCACAAAGAAAGCATTATGAAAGCATGCTAAGTTCTTTATTAACTTTATGCAACATGTGAAGTAACAGTGACAACAATTTTTTTTTTCAATTTATAAATTACATTAGACTCACTCCATACGTAAGCACACAATCCTTAATAGATGAAGACTGGAGTTTCTTAAGAAATTTAAATGTGCAAACCATCATAGTTAAGTGAACATACTCTATTTAAGATGTAATGGCAGAAAACAATGACAAAATCCTTCCTTTCCCTTAATGAGAAGTTAATTGGTACAACTACTGTTGAGACCATATCACCTTGTCTGTAGATTACTTGTGATTTTACTATTTTCTATGATAATGGGTGTCTGTTTGTCAATATGTTTTTGTGCTTTTATGTTTCTAAAAAAAAAAAAAAAGATTGTAGGGAGCTCAAAGGAAATTCAAGTAGAAGGGTCAACTGTAACAGATTCTTCAACACAACTGCTAACAGAGCTACCAACGAGGCAGGGGGAGTAGCTTTCATGCCTCACTGCTTTCCATACAAACGTGGGGAAAATAATTTTCAACAGGATTTGCAACCTATTGTGGAGGTGGAGAAATATACGGGGCTGCATAATCATGGTCAAGTAAAACTGCGAAGAGATTTGATGGCTTTCTCACACCCTCTGAAGGGTCATTAAACTCTTCAGGTTCTTCTCCAGAATCACTCGTCAGCATCTCATCTAGTGAGAAAAGCAAGGTGTGACAGTGCTTTGTTATACATTATGTAGGAAAACAGAGGATAAGACAAAGTATAATTTATAAGTCTTATGATGTTAAATGCATCCCAGTACAGAATAAAGGGTATTCTTCCAATCTTCTGAGCCGCACTATCCATATGTACTACTGGAGGGGCATTTTAACCATGACTAATATGTTCTTACCTCATAGAAGACAGTATCAGACTTTCTAACCATACCTACTATTTCAGCCCTTTTAGAATAATCTCTCCATAGGAGAACAATATGTAATTATATC
>PVLD010030573.1:0-16676 GCA_004027595.1 Dinomys branickii
ATGGTTACTTCTCTTTGGGAGAATGTCCCTTAAGCTGTCTGCTGAGATTTCTGCTTCTACTCCCTACCCCAAGACCTGGCCGGGGTGAATAAACAGCTCGCCACCCCAGGATTCTTGCAGATAGGCCACTCAGGTGTTCCTCCCTGGGTGGAGCTCCTTCCCCCCTCACAAAACCCGTTGGGGCGCCTAAGTAGGTCTTTCCACCCGTGAGATCCCGCAGTCCTTGGAGCTGCTTTGATGTCTCTTGCTGGGCTGAGCTTCTTCCCGATTCAGGAAAAACCGGTTAGAGCGCGCACTTAACTCATCCTGTGATCGTGCAGACAGAAGTGCCGTTCAGATGTTTTTCCCTGGATGGAGATTTTCCCCAACTCAGAAATCCCGCCGGCCGCTAGCTGTTGCTCCAGTTCGCGCAGCACTGGCTGCGGGGGTGGGGTTCTGAGCGGGATCCCGGAGCGCTGCCCGGTTTGGTGCAGTTTGTCCCAGTAGCGCGTTCTCTGTCGGGTTGAGGAGCTGAAGCCGTTCTTCCCTCCATACTCGCTCTCTCGGCTGGTCGTCTTCTTCCCGGAAGTCCTCATTTCTGTCTTCATATTGCTATATTTCATTGTTTGGGTGGTAATCCTCTGGGAGGTTCTCTCTCTGCTGCCTACCCGGTCGCCATCTTCCTGGAAGTCCACAAGCTCCACTTTAGACAGAAGGTAAACAGTGGCAGAATGCACAGTCAAAAAGGGAAGGCACCACAACCATTTACAAGTGATTCCAATCGCAAGGTTTGAAGGCTGTGACTGCTGAACTATCGCTGAATAGACGAAGAGCACTTTGAGCTCAGCTTCCCCGTACAGCTGCTACTCCGGAGTCCATCAGCAGAGCTGACCGGGCCATGCATGACAGGCCACATGGGGAGGGACACACTCTGTGAGGTGTCCTAGCACTCTCACAGTGGTGCCACAGACCTGGAGATTAGACCACACTGCTGTCAACTCATCTCTCAGGTCATCTTTCCAATTCAGAGATGCCAACAGATCAAGAGTCCAAAATTGGGATCTTACTGGTCTCTCCAAGTGAGTATGCTGCCCTGCTTTCTTAGTAAGGATTTTATGAGTATTTCTCAAAAGTTTATTTGAGAGGAGGTCTTGGATTATGAAAAGTAGAAAGAGTTTGATTGTGAGGAGCATTACTCCTATAGAGACTCTAGTGTTGTACATTGTGGCTTCTAATAATGTGCAGGAAACAGAAGAGGTGTCTTGTGGAACCATGAGAGACAGAGACAGAATCCAACAGATGAGGTGAGGATTATATCACATTTCATGGTCAGCATGTTTAAAAGTGGTTTCTAGATTAGGGAGGGCATGAGAAGCTGGACTGAAGGAATTTCAGTGGCTAAAATAGCTGACACTGACCATAGTAAGGAGAATGATTTTAGTTTCGGATTCCTGGGCCAGTGGTTACAGAAAGACAAGGGAGTTAAAATTAGCATGAGTATTACTGACTATTCTGGCAGGATTAGCAATTTGCTACATGGGGGCAATCAAATGTATTAAGAAGCTTGAACCCGTTTGACAAAAGGTTTCAAGTAGCGATGGGAAATCCCTCCTTTATGGTAGCTCTCCAAAACTGTAAGAGCGTAGTCAGACCCATGAATGAGAACAGTGTAATTGTTCCGGGTTGGCAGTGCCTCCTAGATCGTATATGACTGAATAACAGAAAGTAACTCTGTGATATATAAAGATACTGTACAGTCTTAAGAATTAGATGTTCAAAAGGAGAACTGCAGGACCTAGCATGTGATATTAGTGAAAGTTCCATTGACTCTTGTGGGTACATTTTTTCAATTCTGGTAAGAACTGGTAATGTAGATTACTATTTCCTTTCTAATATAGACAATCAGTCTGACGCTCAGAGATGTGAAGTGACTTCCATAAACGCAGATTACTGAGAAGTAGCAGATTGGAAACATCTCTTTCTTGGGTTCTTCAGCTTCTTTGGACTAAGACATAATTTAGATATGTAAACAATCTCTACAAAAGTATATTCAATGCAAAACCTCATCACAGCTTTCCAAGGTCCCACTCCTCCGGAAGAGAGCAAGCGATTTTATGTTGTGTGTGGGTAACATACTGAGATCTTTTTCTCTGCCTTGGCAAATGTAAACAAGTAATTTTGTTCTTAGTTGCTATCAATGTATGGCATTCGAAGCTCTCGTTTTGTTTTATTGACATACAGGATATAATCCTCAGTAAGAAAATTTAAAAATAGAAATGAGTTGAAAGAAAGATCATTTAATCCTGAGATTCTTGAATCTGAGATTCAGAAAGTCCAGGGGTAAATTTGAGTGCATCTTCCCAGTTTTATGAATAAGTATATAAGGACAGCTCTTAACGTATGGTGGCTCAACATAGTTTCCAGCATTGTAATGGTAAGAATGTTGTCCACCTTCAGCCTACACTTTGAATTATGATTTTCTCCCAGGCTAGCAATAGGAGTGTGGTGCTCCCTTGTATGATGCTGGGCAGTGGCAGAGAGCTGCAACTTGCAGTCACTAAATCGTGACGGGTGAACAACGGACACTACAATGTTCTTTGTTGCTCAGCTGTAGTAGCCATTAAGTTAGGTGTATTAAACATATTTCTCACTTGCAATATTTTGAACTTATAATGGGTTTATGAGGCTATCACCCTATCCTAGGTCTAGGAGCATCTGTATATTTATACATAATCATACAAGTGATATACACACGTTGGGAGCCTCTGGAGCTGGATATTGGTCATGCAGGACAGAGACAGAGCGCCTCAAGCAGTCAAGCTATCTCGGTGTGGAGAAAAGCATCCTGCCTGGACAATTACAGGCATTAGTCGCTAGGCAACATTACCCCCCCATGATACTAACTTTGCAAGTGTGTAAAATAAACGCCCCTACTGCTAAAGTCAGTCCTCTTCCCCTCAGGCGAGAGGTGACTCCGCCTGAGCCCGCTCCTGTTGCTTGTATTTATCTTTCTTATACCCACCGCCATTTCTCTACACGGTATGAGAGACCAGCGAGTTTCCCTGCGCACACTATAGGCTAAAATATATACAGGAAGTAAAACACGTGGATCCACAAACCACAGGCTTGATGTACATCTATAAGGGACATGTACACTTTAATTTAAATATATGTAATTATATATTTGTATACACACACATAAAACAATTGGGATTGTTCTACCTATTCTGCCTATAGGCTCATTTTTGAGAATTTGTTATGAATGTCTCTCCATTTAATAAATGTACTTCTACAGCATGATTTCTTATGCCAAGAAGTGAGTTTTGATGCACCTTGACTTCCAGAGAGTTGCACTTCCACCGGCAGTGTGTAAGCGTTCTTGTCCCTCAGACGCTGTAGCGTGGAGCCTTTGCAGTTCATCGGTTGGCATATATCGGACTCCCTGTGTGCTCACGATTCTATCAGCTTGAGGACCTTTTGCTCTAAATGGGTGACTGACTGTGCCATGCACGTGTGTAGTAGAGTGACAGACAGCCCAAGTGGGCTGCAAGTTTTAAGCAAAGTAGTCCATACATGGCATGTGGCCGTGTGGATGTGCAGCACATGCCAAGTACGTGGTAATTATTTATTAGTTATTTTAGCTTGGAATCTTCTCCTTCATCTCCATCAGGAGTAGTCTTTCAGCATCCAAATGGAATACAGTCTCCTTTCGGGTGCCTTTTTACATTTCTCCAAGGATGACTTAGACCCCTTTGCTCTGCACTCACAGCACAGTACTTCTGTTGTAAGTCATATCATATTGTAACATAATTATTCTTTTATCTCTTCGACTCTCTCAGTGCATTGTGAATGCCTGTGGATAAAGACCCCGTCTTATCTCTGCCACAGCACTAACCACAGGTCCTGACATATGGTAGCAGTGCAATAAATGTTTGTTACATGAGTGAAAAGCCAAAGAGTAAAGATTTTGCTCTTCAGATGGGTGACTTGTGACTCCTCATCACAGGATTTCAGATATGAAAGAAAATGAATAAAGACCTTGTTTCTAGGTCCCTTGGAAGTCTGCAGTCGAGTTAGGAAGCATGAGGCAGATATGGAGAAAAGTGTGCTTGAGATGTCACGGGGAGCTTCGCCGCAGGACACTGCTTGTGCTGAGGGCAAGAGCACCGGCCTTTCTGCCTTGTAGCAGAGCCTGTCACTGAAGAGGAGGGACTTACCATGTTCTCCAAGAGAGCGACAGCCAGCAGACTGGTGCAGGGATGTCCACCAGGCTGCATCCCTCCCCCCACCCCACACGGCCGGCCCATTTTATCCTGTTACCCCGCTCCTTCCTGGACACAACATGGTCAAGTGCATCATCAAATGGAACCAAGCCATTCGTTATACTGCATCAGTTCGCTTCCAGCCCTAGTAATTAGCACTAAGACATCATAGACTAAGTAATTAGAGCTGCAGCGAAACCCGAGCAGTTAAGTAGGGGCTTCAGGGTGGCCACTCTGGGCTTTGGGGATGGGGCAGCGGGAGAAGCATTTCTGCCGAGGAGGAAGAAAGTCGCAGATGTGCATAGGGAACCAGGGTGAAGAAACTACGTCATGCCCCAGGAGGAAGAGGGGGAGGCCAGGGGGACAGACAGAGGGAAACAGCTTCCCGTTCTGGCTGTGGTTCCATGTGAGGTCCAGTGAGGCTCCGTGCTGTATATCTCAGAACACATCCTAGATTAATTTCTGAAGTTTTCCATTCTTGTTATTTGAATGGCATGTGTTAGTTCTAACCTAAGGAATTTCGACTAAGGTAGCAGGGTTGTTTTTTTACATGAATAGTGGTGCTTTGAAAAACAGTCTATGCTTGTAGGGTTTGGGTTCTGGTCCAGAAGACCTATTAGAAGGTACTGAGGTGGTAGGGTGTCGTGTCACTGGTTTTGATGCTCAATGCATAAAACAATCTGAAGGCCGATTTAGCCAAGGGGTCACATACTTTCTGTCTTGACTGTGACCCTGATGGGTTTTGGGGTTTACTCTGGGTGTTTGCATGCTCTGAGGCAGCTCTGGCAAGCTGAGAATTTCTGGACCAGTCTGGCACCTTACCACATTGGTATAGCAAGAATTAAGAACCTTTGGACTAGAAACAGACCACTAATGTACGGCAGAGGCTGCGAGGCTTGCTAGCTCTCTGGGGGGACGTTACCTTTAGGGTGACTTATCTTTCAAACTTGTGAGAGTAAAATGAGCGTTATCAATAGTTACATCAGGGCACTAGTCAAAAAATAGACCTGTTTTTGGCAAATGGGGCTGCATAGTTAGCATATCTGTCGGTAATTTGTAATGATTTACATAGGTATTTAATTTATAAAGGTCGTAATAACTGGTACGAACTTTTACTTGGGAGTACCCGCATATTATCTTCCATTAAAAACAAATCTATATTCACTATAGACAAAAATGAGAAAGTAATAAAAAAATAACCTGTCAACCACTTCTCAAGAATAATGACTACTAATGTTTTGGCATATGTCTTTCTGGCTTTTTCTATTTCTGCCTGTGATATATTAAAGGAAAAATTAGATTATCTTGTACATATTATTCTATAAATTGCTTTTAAATGTATTTCTATGTCAACGTCCTTTCTAATGCTCCTCGTGTAATTTATGTGCCATCATTTAACAGTACCTATTCTCAGCCAGTTAAGCTGTCTCCACTTTTGCTCATTGTGCTTTAAGAGGCCATTCCTTTCCCTGCAGTATTTTTTCCTGTGAAGTAAATGTGGGGGCGTACAGGTGGTTTGTGTGCAGGACCCTGCACTCAGAGACCTCTCAGGTTAGAAATGTTGTCGATTCTGTCCACAAGTTTATTAAAGCATTTTATCAGGCCACCAAATAACATGCCAGCATTTTCTTCTTTTCAGACAAAGAAGTGCTTGAAAGCAGGGTCCGTGCACCCCCTTGTGTCTCTGGGGCAGAATGTGCTGCCTGCATTGCCTCCCTGCACAAAGACCTCCCTAAAAGCTGAGGAGGATTTGGGCTTTGCAGAGAACACTGTGGTGAAAAGTAAGAACAACATAATCTGTAAATTGTCTTCACAGCTGTTGTAGAGTTTGCTTTCATACCTGTAGAGAACTTTTGTACTATGATGTGATCTTCACTTTTTTTTTTTTTTTTTTTGTCTTTTTTAGACAGGGTCTTGCTATGCAATTCAGGCTGGCCCTGAACTCACTTTGTAGCCCAGGCTGGTCTGGAACTCCCAGTGGTCCTCCTGCCTCAGCCTCCTGAGTGCTGGGATTACAGACGTGTGCCACTATACCGGGGTGATCTAGATTTTTGACTACCTTATTAGATAAGATTCTCTTTTTATCCTAGCCAATCTTTGCTATAGTATCATTTTATATAGCTAAAAAGTTTTGGCTATAACAAACTCATTGTAGAAAATCCAGAAAGGTTCATAATATTATAACCAAAGAGATAACAATTATTAACATCTTAATGCATTTTTCTGGTATCTTCTCTGCATATAAAAGCATATACAGTATTGTATAAATTATATAGTGGATGCTACATTGTTTTAGGGGTTGGCTTCTTGCTTTTGAAATATTTGACATGAAATTGTCACTATAGGAAAGTTAGGTTACACACCTCTCATTCTGGCTGCATGTCTCCAGTACCCAGAAAAGCGTGTGATGTGCAGTCAGCTCTTGACAAATGCTAATTAAATTACTGAATCTCGCTATGCTGTGTTATTTACATAACCCTTTTCCTGCTGTGTGCCATTTCCAGTTTTTTCAATGTTGTAATCACATAATGATCAGCTTTTAAAAAATTGTTATTTATTTATTTATTTATGTCTTTTTGAGACAGGGTTTCACTTTGCAGTTGACACTGGCCTTGAGCTCTCTTTGCAGCCCAGGCTGGCCTCAAACTTGCAATGATCTTCCTGCCTCAGCCTCCCGAGTGCTGGGATTACAGGCATGCACCACCACACCTGGCTAATGATCAGCTTCTTTGTGGATAAGTATTTTTCCACCTTTCCTATTTTCTCTGACTATAGACTATCTCAAATGCAATGATTACATCAGTGGGAATAAGAAGTATTAAGAGCCCAATATTACCAAACTGCTTCCTGATTTACACTGATATCTGCAGGCCCTGTGAGTAAAGAGTCCACCTACAAATCCAGCTAAACTCTACTCTAAACCATGGCCACTTGACACCACTCTCTGCCTCCTCTCCGTGAGTCTAGTTTAATACTGGATTGAACAATGGTAAACTAAAGATTATGATGAATTCCTTCCGATTTACCAGGTCTGTAATTCTAGCACAAAAAGCAAAGGTTAGTTTGGTAGGGCTTTAACTTAATAAGGCCATTCTGACTTATGATAACAGAGCCACCATTAGTACAAATGCCACCTTTGGGCAAAGTAGAAAAAGATAACTCTTCTCCAGGACATTTTAATGACCTGTGTAAGAAAATCATTTTTATAAATTCATCTATAAATATAGGGTGTGAACTGCACTCTCTGCAGTCATAATACACAAAACCTGGACAACTGCATTTTCTAAACCCCTGGGGATTCCCTGTTTAATCTATGGAATTAATTAACCTAGAATTGTGTGAGGGTGGACTGTCAAGCTAAGTAAACTGTGTTTTCTGACAACCCTTTTTGAAAATTGTAACAGCCTTCATCTTTCTGTTAATATTTGGCTGTTCTCCAGGTCTCTTTATTTTTTCTTGATAATGTTTCCATTGTTCTGAAATCTTATGTACAATTCCTGCTCTGCGATTACACATCTTCTCATCTGAGAGTGATGGTGGAGAATAGTCATTTTGTAATAAAATTACTTCTTTTCAAATATTTATAACTATAATATGTGCAAAAGCAAGTTTCATGTGTATATTTTTGCCTGAAGTAACATTTTTTTTTTTGTCTTTTTGAGACAGGGTCATGCCATGCAGTTCAGGCTGGCCTTGAGCTCGCTCTGTAGCCCAGGCTGGCCTCAAACTCACAATGATCCTCCTGCCTCGGCGTCCCGAGTGCTGGGATTACCGGCGTGCGCCACTGCGCCCTGTTTGAAATAACTTTTAAAGCATAAGTTTACTTTGCTTTAACTTTTTTCTCAGTTAGGAATGTCTATCTACTGGCCGCTTGATTATTTGGCCTTTTATGAGTTTCCATCCATTTACGGAGTATATTTGATACTCAGCTTCTACCTCTCGGCTCCCAAATGCAAACTTGTGAATACAAGCAGGGGTGTATTTGTTATTGAAACAGTTCTCTGCAAGTATCAATCACTCTTTTGTGTCCTGACACGTTGAACATTCTCAGCACAACTGTACACTGATTTCAATTCTTGAAAGATTGCTGAAGTACTTCTATACCGAAAGAAAAAATTTAAAAGACATTTTGTTCTAAATAACGTTTTACCCAGTAGACACACAAGAACGCATTTCACCCAAAGCAGTTTTCTTCTCTATTTTGTTCTGCTGCTGCCACCTAGAGTCAAAGTGGAGCAAAGGACGATGACCTCAAGCCTGCCGCGGAGAACCCAGATCCAACCAGAGGCAGAACAGCGAGGGAGTTTAGTTTCCAGAGGTCGCGGACACGGTGCTCCCGCTCCCTGGGGACCCGGGGGTCTGGCGATACACTGCGACGGGTTCCAGGCCCACTGAGGAACAGTTACTTTTCGTCTTGACTCTTTTCTGCTGTCTCTTTTCTGTTACCATTTCTTTCCTTGGCGTTTTGATCTCAGGGTTCCTGGGCCTTTTCTTCTCACCCGAACGTGTTCTTTGGACAAGATCAGATAAGCATATTCTTGCTGCAGGCGGTTGAGCTGTTCTGTGGGTATTTCGGCCTTGGTGAGCTTCGGCAAAGCTTTTGTTGAGGCTTGGGCCGTAATATCATAGCGTTTGGAGGTAGCGGGCCTGTAAGAGGGACGAAGGCCTTCCCTGGGGGAGCGAGCTCTCGCTCCCCCGGGGCTGGTCTCGGCGGGCTGGCCCCTCTTCGCCTCCTCCCTCACTCGCGGCCCTCCGCACAGGCCTGCTTTCCCTTGCTGGTTTCCGGCTTCACTAGAAGCTGGAAAGATGTTAGTGCCGTCCTTTTGAACGTCCCTGTCTCCAAAGCTGCGAGCCAGAATAAATCTCTGTCCTTTGCCAGCCTCCTAGCCTCAAATATTTTGTTAGCAGTGCAAAACCGGCTGAGAGCGTGAGCCTACGAGCAGTCATTCCATCGGTTTCTAGGTAGGTACAGTTCACGCATTCCTGTCCAAGTGTGGTAGAATTCTGTTTTTGAGGATTCACCCGGCTTACTCGCCTCGTCTCTGGCTGTCACAAAGACTTTTCCTTTAACGGCCCGCTAATGGCACCGCGCGGGACCTCAGTGTCAACCGCTGGAAAGACCTGCTCCGAGGCCCCCAGATGCCCGATGTGCTCCTGTCCTTGTAGAAATGGTTTCATCACCTCTCTACCCCCACCAGGTTACTAGCCGAGGCAGGAACTGTTGTTTGTTTGTTTGTTTGTTTTTAAGTCCTTCTGTTAACATTTTGTTTTCAAAAGAATTTGATGTGAAATATTACTGTAATTGCTTAAACTCAGGCAAATAAAGCAGCTCAGAGCTCAGACTCTTACACAGTTACAACGCTCACGCTTGCTATTACGGTTGTCATCAGCATCGCTTAAACCATACCTATTATTAGGTGCGTCTTGTAGCAAACTGTAATAAATGTCTTAAGTGCAGGCGTGGCGCCAGCATCGAAACTGTGACATCCTTGTTCTCAGCATGGCGCACTTAAATATGCGGCTAGTTAGATGGTAACAGTGGCTAAATAATCGTTCTAAGGGGCGCAACTAGTAGAACAACAGCAAAGAGAAGGGAACTAAAGTCAGGCCAGCTACAAACCCTAAAACTAGAAAAAGCCAGCCCGGGATTGTGGTTGTCTTAGATGCGTAAACCCCTGGGTTTGATCCCCAGCGGTGGGGGCGGGTCCTGATATTTATTAGCGGTAAGTAACAGCGTCAGAGAGGCCGTGTTGGTTTAGTGAATGGTGTGTAAGTCAATGGGACAGTAGTCACACAGCACAGGAGCCCTAGGGGGCGGCCACAGCTTAGCTAATAAGAACGTCTACGCGGCCAGAACTCCTTACTCACCACAGATGTGTACAGTGACGGCAATGCCCACCAACAACATAATTTTTGACTGTGAGGAACCACTAGAAAAATAAGCCCAACTGATGTAAGGTTAACAATAGCCAACAGGCAACGTCAGTGAGACATTTTGTGAGGGGCTATTATTGGCACTGATTTAAACAGATTACCGCCACAAAGTTCTTCTTCCCTTTTTTTCTTTCTTTCAAGTAACTATGAAGGTAATGTGAATTATTATCCCTCCATAGATTTATTGCATTTGTTCCGTTACCCGTCTTTTAAAAGTTTTTATTTATTTATTTATTTTAAAAATTCAAAAACCAACAGAACAACAGTGAAGACAAAAATCAAAACAACACAAAAACAACAAAAATGAAACACGACCTCAAGACAAAATGGTAGAAATGTACAATGGTTGCTGCATTACATACTGTTGTCTTCAACGAAGTTGCTCAGTCCATTAGACATAAGAATGTAAGCTTGATCGAACATTCAAAGATAGTAACAAGTAAAAAACAATAAAAATAATTTTAAAAATTGGAAATGATGAAGAGCATCACCCTACAAAATGGCAGGAGTTCAACAACAGTTCTTATACTGCACGTTATTTTCCAATCAATTACCAAATTCAAGCGTGCAAAATTGGTCAAGAAAAAAAAAGAAAATTTTAAGCATGCACTGTTCCTCTCATCTCTTAAAAGCCAACAACTTCTTAGCCATAGCCTGAGTCCCGTTTTTTTAATTTCTCATTTTCTTCTTAACCTATTCCAAAAAAAGATATTTAAACTGTACTATTCTGTTTTCACCATCAACATTTTTATTTTGTGATAACCTGTTTATCATTGATCTCTTTATCTATCCATCATCTATCTATTATCTATCTATTTATCTATCTATCTTATTTTTTTGAGACAAGGTCTCACTCTGCAGTTCAGGCTGGCCTTGAGCTCACTATGTAGCCCAGGGTAGCCGGGACCTCACAGTGATCCTCCAGCCTCAGCCTACCAAATGCTGGGATTATAGGTTATGCACCGCCGCCGCCATTCTTTTTGAAGATGGCCAATCATAGGTACTTTGCCAATACCTACTGCCTGTTCTCATTTGACTTGCCTTCCCATCAGCATTTAAAACTTGGTCTTTTTTATTTCTTTGGAAAAAACCTCCTTAGTTGTCTCTTGCTAATTTTCACCTAATTTTCCTACTCATGTGTTAGCTGAGCCTGTACTACAGTTCCAAGGGTTGGAGTCACAGGACTCTGACCACAGTCCTGTTGCCTTCTTATCTTGGCCATTTCCGTAAACGGTTCAGTGCAGTACTTCCAGGGCATGGACAACTCCAGTACCTGGACAACTTTTATCAGTACCTGGACAACTCTCACCTTTGATTCTTCTTCTAGCCAGGACTTCCTCCATGTGCGTCAGGCTCACACAGCCAACACAGGTCCTTTCGGCTATCAGTGGGCATCTCAGACTCACGGTGTCCAAAGAGAACTGTTCCCTCTGTCCCATGCCACAACTGGTCCTCTCTGTAGCTTTGCAAATGGTCCTATCATCTGCTAGTTTCTGGCATCCCAAACACAGGCAGTTACTTGTAATTGCTCTTTCTTCGTCTTAGTATTTTCTTTAGAATATATCTACATCGCATTATTAAAAAGGATTTCAATGATGCTCACTTAGCATGATATCAAGTGAGCTAACAGCTCTCGTCCAGGCAATCACTCAGTCCTCTCAGGGTCCAACCAAGCTATATGTGTCTTCTTCCTGTGTATACATCTAGGGACTGTCTCAGGCCCGAACGTGTTCCCAAATTGTCTTATTCTATGAATGTGTTTTCTTTCCAGTACCGGGGATTGAACTCAGGGCCTAGTGTGTATGCACAGTTTTAAGTCTCACTTTACTTAAATTAAAGAATGTTCCATACCAGTATGTAAAGAATTTCCTTTTGTTTTAAGTAACTGGATAGTGCCCCTGCAAATGTCCACACTCAAGCCAGGTAAGGTGGTATATCTTTGTTTTTTTGTTCTGTTTTGTTTTGTTTTTCATCTTTTTGAGACAGGGTCATGCTTGCAGTTCAGGCTGGCCTTGAGCTCACTTTGTTGCTAAGGCTGATCTCAAACTTGCAGTGATCCTCCTGCCTCAGCCTCCCAAGTGCTGAGATTACAGGGGTGCATCACCATGACCAGTGGTGGTGTATCTTTGCAGAAGATTGCTTGAGCTGAGGAATTTGAGGCTGGCCTGTATAAGAGTGAGATATGCTCTTTCTCCTTCAAGAAATTGCACTATAATTGGTGCAATCTGGGGACATTTGGTTTGTTTTTAGTAATTTGTTATTAGAAAAACTGACATTAATAACATGTGTTCTTTTGTACATTGAGGAGTGTATGCTTAGGATATATGCTTAGGGTATATGCCTAGATTTAAAGATGGGTACTGGCTATTTGTACAATGATACCAAATTCTTCTGCAGTGACTGTACCTTCAGTCATGTTTGAAAGTGACCATTTCCTCATTGCATCTTCCACAGTGTGCTACTTTTGATTTTGGTGCTGGGAATCAAACTCGAGACCTTGCACTTGCCAGGTAGGCACTTCTGCTGCTGAGCTAGATCCTCAGCCCCGATGTGATAATTTTTTGCCCCTTGGTAGATAGCTTAAATATTGTATCACAGCATAGTATTAATCTGTATTTCTCCTCTGTCTCTGTCTCTCTCACTTTCAGTGCTGGGGATCAAAATGAGGGTCACTCTATTACTGAGCTGTATCCCCAGCTCCCCAGTCATTGAACTTTTTGTTTCTACAGTTTAAAAGAGGATCTTGCTAAATTACCCTGGTAGGACTCTTAAACTTGTGATTCTCCTGCCTCGGTCTCCCTCACTGCTGGAATTGTAGGCTTGTGCCACCTTGTCTGGCTGCATTTTTCTTGTTAAACAAAAGAATAAACATCTATCCAAATTTCGAAGAGCCATTTAGCTGGTTGTGGTGGTGCATGCCTATAATCTCAGCACTCTGGGAGGCCGAGGCAGGAGACAATCTCGGTGTGAGCCCAGCCTGGGCAGGTTAATGCCTTAGCAAGACTGTTTCAAGGAAAAAATAAATTAATAAAAAGAACCATATGTGTTTAATGTAACTTGTTGGTATCCTTTGCAAAATTTTTTTCTCTTCTATTTTTGCTTTTTCTTAGAGATTTAGGGAGCTTTAATATGTATTTTGGCATTTATTTTTTTCCATTAATCTGTTACAAGTTTTTCCTGTTTGTTGTTTGTTTTGTTAAACTTGTGTTATATTCTTTTTATTTATTCATAAAAGTATGAATAAATTTAAAAATTTTGACACTGTCAAGCCTATTAATGTTCCTTTAATGACTTCTGCATTTTGTAAAATATAAAATGACCATCCTTATTCTGCAATTAAATTTCAATGGTTTCTTACCATTCTTTAGGGCTTCTTTTAATGTTTTTGAGACAGGGTCTCACTATGTAGCTCTGGCTGGCCTTGAACTCACAACGGAGCACTTCTATATCTTTCACCAACAGTTAAAAGCAGATAAAAATCACCAAGGGGCAAAAAGAAACTGCGGAAGCAGTACGGCAGTGTTCGAAAGCAATGAATGACATTCATTCTAAGATAGATTTTCTCCTTACTGAGATTATTAGTTATCTGGTGGCTATCAGCTTAACAGATACATCGTGTGAAAAGTTAGATACAGTTATGTCTTCATGGGAATGTCATTTAGGTTTAAAACTTGTTAGATGGTGCTGCTATTCATGTCTGAATAGTTTCTGGCTGCTACCTTGGTCTCTTCTGTAACCCAGTTAGTAAAGTGGGATTTTATGGTTCTCGTATAGCCATATACGCATTTGGCTATATTTTCTAATATTTATTTATTTATTTATTGCTTTTTTGGGACAGAGTCTTACTGTGTAGACCGGGCTAACCTTGAGCTCATAGTGATCCTCCTGCCTCAGCCTCCTTAGTGCTGGGATTACAGGTGTGCGCCACCACACTCTAATTTTATTGTGTGTACTATATTAATTTAGTCAATATGCCTCATGTCTGCTTTTCAGATTTTTTTAAGGTATTCTCATTGATTTGCCTATGCAAATGTAGTCTCTGTTTTTCAAGTGGAGAATTTTATATGAAACAGTACAGAGCTGGGTGTGGTGGTGCACACCTGTAATCCCAGAGCTCAGGAGGCTGAGGCAGGAGGATCATTGTGAGTTCAAGGCCAGCCTGGGCTACAAAGTGAACTCAAAGCCAACCTGAACTGCACAGCGAGACCCTGTTTCAAAAAGACCGAAAAAGAAAGAAAGAAAAGAAAAAAGAAACAGTGCAAACTATTAATGGTAAGATTCAAGTCTTTTATAGTCCTGTTAGTTTTCATTATGTTGATCTGTAGATCTCTAAGAGAGGCATGTCTCTTTGTATTTCCTTTTTAAATTAATTATTCAATATTTTAAGTACACAGAACAATACAGAAAACTGTGCCAGACACTTAACACTCATCATCTTTCTTTGTGAGACACCAAAGCTTGTGCTATACATTTCTGACATTATTGTTTTTTGGGGGAGAGGACCAGGAACTGAACTCATTACCTTACCCTTGCCAGGCAGGCATCTGTTCTGCTGAGCTGTATCTCCAGACCATTCTTGCTTTTATTTTAGCTATTTATTATGAATTACACTTACCAAGAGAGCAGGAAGTATGAATGTACAGTTTAAATGATACTGGCAATTAAATAAATACCTGTGTAAATGTCACTGAGCTTAGAAAATAGAAAATTGCCAAGATCTATGATGCTCCTTGTGCATCCTCACTAATTGTCTCTGCTCTTTCTCCCAAGGGGTATAATTATCCTGGATTTTGTCTCAACCATTTCCTTGCTTTTGTTCAATGTTTACTGCACATGTTTGTATAGTAGACAGCATGTTGTTCAGTTTTGCCCATTGTGAAGTTTACAGATATGGAAGTTGATGTTTATGTCATACATGTATACATATTTTATACATGGACTAGTACTTTTTGTACGCTTCTGGCTTGCCTTTCCTCTTATGTGCTTGAGAGTCTTCTGTTTCAATGTGCTTAGCTATAATTCATCCATCTTCATTGCTGTACAATATTACAGATATTAATTTTGTTTTTCATTTAATTGTTGTTAGATATTTGAGTTTTTTTCTTTCAATCAGAAATTCAGTCCCTTTAGATAGAATGGAAATATGGATCTATTTAAATTTCTTAGTGGACCAAAGTGAGACTGACATTGCGCATTGCCCTCCTGAACTTTCTGCTAGTTTCATCAGCAGTCCATGCGGGTTCCCATTTTCTCACAACCTTAACAGCTGTTGACATTATGTGAGTTTCTAAATATTTGCTGTTATTAGGGATGTAAAGTGATATCTTCTTTTGATTTGTATTTCCAAGGTAACCAAGGAAGCCAAGTCATTATTGTACTAATTTTACAACATACAGTTGATTTTGCGTATGTTTGTATGTGTATTTTAGTTGTTTTGTGAACTGTCTGAGAGTGGATTGATACCTCACAACCCTTACTGTCTTCCCATTTTGATAAGTATCTGCTGTGACCAACAGTGTTCAGTTTATCTGACAGCAGCTCCGCTACCAAATGAAGAGAACTTAGCACAGAGTATTTAGTCTACTGTCTATATTCTAACTTTATTTTATTTCTTCTGGGTTATATTCATTTATTTTTAAATTTTTTTTATATTGTAATTTTATAAATTGCCCTAGTATTGTCTTTTACACTTTTCTTTCCAAGATGAAATGCAGTCCAGAATCACAATCGTATATAGTTGCTCCATCTCCTTGGATTTGAAGGAATTACTTTTTGTCTTTTCTTTTTTTTGAAACAGGGCTTCACTATGCAGTTCAGGCCAGTCTTGAACTCATAATGTATCCAATGCTGGCCTTGAGCTCACAGCATTTCTCCTGCCTCAGCCTCCTAAGTGCTGGATTTACAGGCATGCGCCACCACACTTGGTTCTTGATCTTTCTTGACATTGGTATATTTGAACAATATGGGCTAGTTATTTAAAATAAAATGCCTTAAATTGGATTTGTTTGGGACATTCCTTTTCAATTGGGGTTCCTTAAGAAAAGCTATGGAACTTCCACAGTATGGAATGAACTAAGTTCTTTACTATCATCTACACTAGAGCATTGAGAAAATTCATTCCAGTTACTTTACGTCTTGCTAATTTTGTGGTAGAAATTTGGGTGGGAAGGTTGGCTGTTTACTCATAATTTTGTTCAAGTTGTGTACTATTGGCCATACTACCATTTTTGTGATATCATGTCCCTCTGATGATATGAAATCTTGAGATACAAAGTGTTGTCTGTTCCTCATTAATGTCAATTTTGTTTTTTTTTTTAATTTTATTTTAAAGACAAAAGAATGGAGACATATGAACCAGAAAAGCCATAAACAATACAGAAAATACAAAGTTATACAGAATATAGTAGGGAATTAGAACTGGATGTTGTATTACATAGTTATCTTCACATTAGTTAACACAAAAACATTAAAGGAAATACCAAATTATAGATAAGATAGTAG
>PVLD010030574.1:0-16677 GCA_004027595.1 Dinomys branickii
CTATCTTATCTATAATTTGGTATTCCCTTTAATGTTTTTGTGTTAACTAATGTGAAGATAACTATGTAATACAACATCCAGTTCTAATTCCCTACTATATTCTGTATAACTTTGTATTTTCTGTATTGTTTATGGCTTTTCTGGTTCATATGTCTCCATTCTTTTGTCTTTAAAATAAAATTAAAAAAAAATAAATAAAAATTGTACTGCACAGAAAATTTAGGAAGAAGGCAATAAATATCATCTGTCATACTGCAAAAAAAAAAAAATTAAAAAAAAATAAAATTATCTAGTCCCTCTGGGGATTGATCCTTTGTTCTCCGTATGATTTATATTGTTCTTTAATCAACAGCCACATACAACACTCAAAAAAAAGAGCTTATTTAAGAAATGAAAATGGTATTTTTCTGTTGAGACTCTAATCTCATATCTTTAGTAAGAAGTAGGGGATGAGCACTGAATGTGGCAGTTCACCACCCATAATCCCAGCACTCTGGGAGGCTGAGGCAGGAGGATCATAAATTTGAACCCAGCCTGGACAGCTTAGCACCTTGGCAAGATCGTATCTGAAAATAAAAAATAGAAAAAGGACAGAAATGTAGCTCTGTGTGAAGGCCTTGTGTTCATCCTAAGTTCTGGAAAAAAGACAAGAAAAGAAAGAAAGAAGGAAAGAGGAATTAGGGTTGGTGAATGTCCCACAGGGCTGGAGCTGGCAGAAGGGCTTTTTAACTTAGATTTGGGCTTGAAATACTAAGCAAGTCCAGGTCAAGTGCTGAGCTTCCGAGGCAAGGAAGATGCACGTGAGTCATCACAATAAGGAGTGGGTTGTAAGCCAGGGCATTGTTGGAGCTTGAGGGGGCCAATTAATCATGTATCTTTCTGATAAATGATCAGGCTGAGGCCCACGCAGAACCAGACCAGACCCTCTGAAATGAGAAGAGTCTTTAGTGGGTGGGAGTGCTACATGGTGGGTTGCCTAGCGGACTAGGACAGCGGGGGTGGGGGGTGGTTTAAGCTCTTTGCTGGGGATGGTGTCCATGGGCCAGAACAGCCCAATTGGGGGTAGGTGGTTTGTCAGAGTTGAACATCTGGTTCTGCCAAGGTGGATGAGGATGGGGTTGGTTTTTGTGATCAAGGGGAACTGGAGGGGAGTGGGTGAAGTGGAAGGGGTTTTTATTATTAAGTCCCCTGAAGGGGTGTGTGTGTGTGTTTGTGTGTATGTGTGTGTCTTATGACTTATCACTTTCTACCCTGGGCAGAATTTTACTAGTAAACATGATCTGAAATGTAGCTCATGCCCAGGACCTACGAAGGTTCCTGCTTTTCCTCCCAGGGCATCCAGCTGTTATGGCCTGTGGCCCTCAGGGCATCTGTAGCGCAGCCCTGCCCCTCAGCAAGGGGACAGGCTACAAGGACTGGCCACTGCTCAAACAACTCATTGTGATGTTTCTCTTCCCAGCAGAAGCCAGTGGGAAGCAGGGAGAAGGCTAGAAGTTTCTTCAGATAATTCAGTCACCGTCACAGGTCTTACTTTCAAAGCTGGCAAAAACTCAGAGCCCCTGCCCTCCCCTTCCAACCCAGTCAGAGTGAACTTGAAGGGGTAAGGAAAGAGGGCGAATGGTAAACCGGCACAGGGTTTGCGCAAATGTCAGAATGGGCTCCACGAAGCCAGCACTTGAGGACTTCCCAGAACCAGGCCTGGAGCTAGGCAGGCATCAGAGGTCACTGCGTTTTCCCTTCCTTCCGAATGCCCTTCTGCTTCAGGTGTTGTGTCTTCTCTACGGGCTGTGACGGAGTTACTAGTGCTTGGCTCGCCTCATGCCGTAAACATCCCCAGTGGACAAAGTCTATGTGGCAATGCTGCCCAGCCCTGGACCACAGGCAGTGTCAGGCTGCGATCCTGGAAGGAAAGGAAGGAAGAGGGTGGGTCCATAAGTGACCTATAGGCTTTCCAGGAAGCTTCTGCCAATTACAGCAACAGCTGGGTTTTATTTTGCCAAAGAAACAGACCAGAACTCAGGACAGCAGAAGCAGTTGGAATATGTGGGCATCGCAGAGGGCAAAGATGCATGGAGGGAGAACTCCATGCACGTGACCAGGGTTCCTTTCCAGTCTTGGCTGCGTGCTGTGGGAGGCCACTCAAGGCTGATGTGGGGGCTATGGCTTGAGCTATGGGCCTGAGAACAGAAGGGACAGAGATCCGGGAGAGCAGTGCTCTGAGACACTGCTGTTCTAGTCCAGCCATGGCAGAGAAATATGGCAAACATCTCACTACTGTTTGTTAAAACCCAGCTAAGACACCAGAAAGGCCTCTGAGAATACATCATGGCATAAAGCCTAGAGCTACCTGGCATGCAGCACCATCCCTGACCATTAAGCCCCAGCAAGATCCACAGGGAAGAAGGATCGGGAAAGTGGATCCTGCTGAGTTACAGAGAGCTGGAGGACAGTGTGTGCTTTCTGCACTTTCCCCTCCCCTCACAGCGGAGACCAAGCCCACGAAAGCTCAAGGGGGGTCATCGAGTGCTTGGGCTGCCTGTCAGTGGCACTGGAAGACCTTAGGTGAAATAAGTCAGACACAGAAAGACAAGACTGCCGGTTCTTACACAGAGAGACTAAAAGCTTGATCTCAGAGGAACAGAGAATAGAATAGTGATTACTAGAACAGGATGGGGTTCGGGGCAGGGCCATAAGAGAAGATGGTTAATGGTTACAGAGGTGCAGTTGATTAGGAGGAATAACTTTTTAATTTTTCGTTTTAGTTTTATAGTTTTTGCAGTGCTTGGGTCAAACCCAAGGCCTCGTACATGCTAGGCAAACACTGGGCCACTGAGCTACATCCCCAGCCTGACTTCTAATGGCTCCGTAGTGTAATTGTGGTTGATAGTATTTGACTGAGTATTTCCGAACACCTAGTAGAATACATTTTAAAATGTTTCAAACACAGTGAAATGGTTGAGGTGATAGCAGTTACCTTGGTCTGCTTGATCATTGCAGATTGTGCACGTCTATTGAGATGTCAGAGTGTAGCCTGTAAATACGTACAATCACTACGTATCCATTAAAAACAAAAATAGCAAGGTGTGATGGCACAAGCCTGAAACTCCAGCACTCTGGGAGGCTGAGACAGATGGATCGCAAGTTGAAATCCAGCCTGTGCAACCTTAGTAGTTTAGTGAGACTGCATCTCAAAAAGAAAAAGTGAAAAGGGCTGGAGATGTAGCTCGTTGAGAGGGTTCTGGACTTATTTATTTATTTGTGGTACACTCTAGATGCAGCGATCACATTCAACCCAGGGAATTTGTGCATGTCCATGATCCAACCTGATTCTCCTTTTCCCCGCATTCACCTCTCCCTCCAACTCCTCTTCCCCTATTTGCCAAGCTTTGTTTCCATTTTATCCTTCTTTTATGAATTTTTTCTTTTGCCTTCTTTTCTTTCCCCCTCTACCTTCCCTAGTTCCCCTTTCTTTTGAACCATTTCTTCCTATTTTACAACACCTTTCACACCCTGTGGTCCACATTTATACTTTTGGTTTCTCACACCAGAGAAACAATGCAATATTTACACACATGTGTGCAATTTATTTCACTTAAGAGTGTGATCTCAGGCTGCATCCGTTTACTTGGAAATGTCTTAAATTTATACTTCTTTATGGCTGAGTAGTACTTCACTATATTAAAACATCTTCTTTATCCATTCACCAGTTAATGGGCATTTGGGTTGTTTCCAAGATTTAAGTGTTACAAATTGCACGGCTGTACGCATGAGTACGCATATATCACTGTGGTAATGATATTTTAATTCTTCCAGGAAGATACCCAGAAGGGAAATACTGGGGTCAAAGGGGAGTGCTAATCCCAGGTTTTTGATGAATCTCCACATTGACTTTCACAGTGGTTGCACCAGTCTACACTCCCACCAACAGTGGGGAAGGGCTCCCTTTCCCCCACGGCCCCTGCAGCACTTGCTGTCGATTGATTTCTTGGTAAAAGTCATTCTTTCCTGAGTGAGATAGAACCTCAGGTTTACTTTAATTTGCATCTCTTGAATGATCAGGGATGTTGAACATGTTTTCATATATTTATTTGCCATTTGCTTTTCTTCCTTTGAAGAAGGGGTTCATCTCAGATATCCATCTTTGGATTGGGTCTTCAAAATGGGGGGGGTCTGGTGTTTTCAATTTTTTTATATGTTCTAGATATTAGTTCTTTGAGGGACATCCAGCTAAAATTTTTTTCCCACTCTATGGGTTGTCTTTTTACTCTACTGATAATTTCTTTTGCTGTGCAAAAACTTTTTAATAGAATGTGATCCCAGTTGACTCTCTGTAGTATTTCTTGTACAATCAGGGCTTCATTCACGAAGTCTTTGGCTACACCCGTGTCTTCAAGGGTTCTGCCTGTTCTTTCTTCCAGAAGATTTGGTGTTTCTGTTTTGAGAGCTGGGTGTAGTGATGAGTGTCTGTAATCGCCCCACTCAGGAGGCTGTGGTAGGACAATCGTGAATTTGAAGCTAACCCAGGGTAGGTAGCTAGTTCAAGTTTGGCTTGAACAACATAGCAAGACAATCAACCAACCAATCAGTCAATCAATCCATCAAGTGATTCACTGTCTTTGACAATGAATCAGTTCTTCAAAGGAAGATAACAGAGTCCAGAGTCTTTACAATGATTTACTCACAATATCCAGTGTTTTAAAAAAGGTATTGCCGGGTGTGGTGGCACACGCCTGTAATCTCAGCACTGGGAGGCTGAGACAGGAGGATCGTTGGGAGTTTGAGACCAGCCTGGGCTACAAACTGAGCTCAAGACCAGGCTGAACTGCATAGTGAGACCTTGTCTCAAAAAAAAAAAGAAAGGTATTATAAGATGTACACTTAAAAAAAACTCAGAAAAATATGGTCCAAAATCACAAATTTTAATGAAAGGTTACCCCATGATGGCCCCTTATGTTAAATTTAACTGAGAAAGATTTTATAATTTTGTGAAGAGAGGCTTTTTTTTTTGTCTTTTTGAGACAGGGTCTCGCTATGCAGTTCAGCCTGGCCTTGAGCTCACTTCGTAGCCCAGGCTTGTCTCAAATTCACAACGATCCTCCTGCCTCAGCCTCTGCAGTGCTGCGATTACAGGCATGCACCACTATACCTGGCTGAGAAAGATTTTAAATGACTTATTATACATATCCTCAAAGAATGAAAGGAAAATATGATTTGTTTTTTGTGGTACTGGGAACTTAACACAGGGCCTTGTACTTGGTAAGCAGGAGATGTACCACAGAGCTATCTCTCTTCCATTTTTTTAGACATGGTCTCATTAGGGTGCCTACACTGGTCCACAATTCATGGACTCAAGAACCTTTCCACCTCAGCCTTCTGAACAGCTAGAATTACAAATACAATGTGCCCAGCATTAAAAAAAAGTGATCTTAGTAAGAACAGTTAGGATGTATCAGTGCAGCATTTTAATCAATAGAAAAGAATTAAACAAATTCTGAAACTTGAAACTAAGTGATGGAAACTGAGACCTGCACGGAACCAGACCAGACCTTCTGACACGAGAGGTCTTTATTGGGGGTGAGGGGCACAGGGGGTAGCAGGCTGCCTAGTGGACCAAGGCAGCCTCAAGCTGAGCAAAGTGTGGGCTTTTAACTTCCTTTTAGGGGTGGGTGTGGGAGGGTGGTGTCTGAGGGTCAGAACAATCTGCGCAGGGAGGGTTATTCGTGGACCAGAACAACCTGAGTAAGGTGAGCTGTTCGTCGGAGTCCTGCCAACAGGGTTTGGCTTTTGTGGCCAAGGGGAACTGAAGTGGAACAGGTAAGGGAAGGAGAGAAATATTGAGAGTTAAAGTTTTCCCACGAGGGGGGGGGCTGGCTGCCTCGTGACTTATCACTAAGTAACTGCAGTGGGAAACTCACTGGTAGCCCTAAAAGCAGACCAGAGACAGAAGAAGAGAGTGTAATGTCTTCAGAATGAAAATTGGTCAAATCAGCTTTTACTGAAATTCCCTCAGGGACCTAGGCCTAAAATTTTAGAATCACTTCGGAAATACCATATTCCTTTATGGGTTATATTCCATCAGTCACTAAGACTTACTGATCTTCAAAGTATTTTTCACATGAGCACTTTCATTCCGTTTCCCTTCCACTTTCCTAGCTCACAAATGCTGGTGCTGTGCCTAGATCCCTGCTGCATCCCAGCATTCTAGTCTAATTCTCTGAAACCCTTTCCTGTACCACCTCCTGGATATTATTACTCCTGGAACTATTTATTCATTAATAAGTCACTTACCTGCTTTGATACAGATCTCTAGTATGTTCTGAAATTTTTATAGTTTCAAATCTTCTGTAATAGGAAGGCAAAGTCTTGGACTTGGATTTCAGGGTGCCTGATCATTATCTCCTGTACCCTCCAGCGCTTGTTGCATCCTAGTTCTGTTTGTCACAGGTACTGCAGTAGACTTTTGGACACCCAGCAAGTGAAGTCTGTGTGTACACAAGGGGAATCCCTAGATTCTGATGTGAAGCTACATGGGTGCTGTAAAGGGTTGCCTCACCATGTCCTTACACTTCCCACCTCCCTGCAGTTCCACTTTGCCTCATAGTCTAGATTGGGGGTCCCCAACCTCTAGGCTGCCAGTCTGTGTGGTCTATTAAGAGCCTAGCTGGGAGTGGGGTTATAGCTCAGTGGCACAGCACTTGCCTGGCAAGCACAGGGTCCTGAGTTCAAGTCCTAGGACCAAACAAAACAAACAAACAAAAAACCCAAAGAGCCCAGCTGCACAGCAGTTGGAGAGCAAAGCTTCCTCTTTATTTATAGTCTCTCTCCATGGTTTCCCTTCCTGCCTGCACTCCCCGCGTTAGATTCTCATAGGAGCACGAACCTACTGTGAAAGGCACACATGAGCAATCCAGGCTGCCCACTCCTGTCAGTCTCCTCCAAACCATCCGCCCCACCACCCTATCTGTGGGAAAAACTGTTTTCCACAGAACCAGTCCCTCATGCCAAAAGCGTCAGAGACCAGACTCTGTCCTTTGGATCTATCTCTCTCAGACGCTGAATCAAGGGACAGATGCAGAGACACAGGGACCCCACAGAATGCAAAATGAGTAGGAGGAGCAGTGGCAACAGCCACCCAGGTTCCAGAGGCATCAGTGACAGTATTTCAGGTTAACTGTGAACTGAGGTGTCTGCTGATCCATGGCTGCATGAGACCTGCAACATACCGGCCTTACAGTGTGACTCTGGCCGCTTAGCCTCTGAATCTGAGTCCGCTATCATCACTGCCTCTTGCTTTAGTTCTAGAAACATTAGCCAGAGCATTAGAAAAAAGGAAAGAAAGAAAAGAAGTAAGGATAGCAAAGGAAGAAGTGAAATTATCATTATTTGTGGATGACATGATACTCCACATAGAAGACCACAAGAACTCCACCAACAGACTCAGATTTAATGGCCCAATTTAGTAGCATAGCTGGATACAAAGTCAGCACTCAAAAATCAATATTATCCCTGTACACAAATAACAAACTCACTGAGACAGAAATTAAGGACAGAAAACCTTTCACTATAGCATCGCTGTAGTTTTTGTGGGTTTGTTTGTTTTGTTTTATCTTCTGAGACAGGGTTTTGCTGTGTAGTTCAGGCTGGCCTTGAACTCACGGCAATTCTCCCAAGTGCTGGAATTACAGGAGCGAGCCACCACACCTGCTCACTGTAGTTTCTGATCACACTGTGCATGCTTCTGTCTTACTCCAGAGCTGGGTGGCAGACCTATGGCACATGTGGGCTGTTTGTTACTGACAGCTCTTAAAGGTTTTCCATGTCTGCTCTGAGCATGTCAGGCTCAGCTGGGACTGTCTGTTTGGCCTGGCTCATTCTGATCATCTGCAGTTCCTCCCTTTGCCTGTGTCTCTGTTCAAATTTTGTGTATTTTTAAGCTCTGTTACTTCAGAGAGACTTTCCAGACTGTTCTAGACCTTGCTTTCCCATTCTCTCCTCTACCCTTTCCATCAGAATGCTCATCATAGCCAGTGTTTTGCTGCTCACTAACTTTGAATAAATATTGTCCCTCACTCATCAAAGCGTAAGTTTACTGAGAGGTTCCTAGACTTGTGACGGATCCCTGTCCAGCTCCCTGTGCTTAGCACTGCCTTTAAAGTGTGGTATGCATTTACCCATTATACTAAAAGGAGGAGGGGTCTGATGAAAGACGTTGCTCTTTTCAGTTTTATGAGACATAATCCTGGATAATGTTAAAACATGGCAGCCTTCGGAAAGGAAGGCGACCCTGCTGACTAGTTGAAACCACCTGAGAAGGGGAGGAGCTCAATTTCTTTCTTTTTCAGTTTAATACCTCCTTGGGGCTAATTAATCCTTCCCTTTATTATTCCTGTCTCAAGAGGGAGGGGACTCTTCTTTCTAAAGGTAACCCTTGACCCTCTTTCAAATCGTTTGAACTCGTATTCTATTCATCTCTTTCCCCGGCTGCTTTCCTACACTAACTGACCCCAGCTCTCTGGTCTATTTCTGTCTCTGTCACCTGCAGAGATTTCAAATTCTTTCCATCTCTCATGACCAGGTTAATTACACAATGATCTTTTAAACATTTTTTTATTTTAAAAATGAAAAAACTGAGAAAATAACAATGAAGACAAAATCAAAACAACACAAAAACAGTAAAAATGATACAGGATCTCAAAACAAAATGATAGGAATTTACAAAGGTGGCTGTTTCATACTGTTATCTTCAACCCAGTTGTGCTCAGTCCACCAGACATAAGGATGTTAGATTGATCAAACAATCAAAGACAGTAACAAGTAAAAATAAAAAAACAAAAACAAAAACATTGGAAGTGATGCAGAGCTTCACCGTACAAGATGGTAGGAGCTCAGCAATGTTTCTGATACTGCACATTGTTTTCAGATCAGTGATTCTGGTGACCAAATTCAAGTGTGCAAAATTGGCCAAGAAAAAAGAAAATTTTAAGCATTGACTGTTCTTTTCAATAAACCACAGACTTCAGCGATACACCTATCCCAGCTATCCTTACAAACACACATGCATACATTTGTTTTTCATTTAAAAAAGCAAAATAACAAAAATAAATACATAAACAAAACAGCATAGAGAGCAATAAAAATGATACAGAATTTCAAAACATGTTGATAGGATATTAACAATGGTTGCTATATTACATAATGTTACCTTCAAAATGGTTGCACATGTAACCAGATATAGGCATGCAAGATTGATCAAACAATGACACATTAACAGTTCCTTTCAATAAACCAACAGATACTAGGATAATTACAGTTATCCTAGCTATATGTGTATACATACACATATTTCTCCTTCTTGCTTTTGTTCTCCTCTCCCCTCCTTCATCCCATTTGCTTCTTCCTTTTGTTTCTTCCTATTTGAGCAGTTTCTTTTGCCTTGCACAATATCTATTTTTTTTTTTTCCGGGACCGGGGATCGAACTCAGGGCCCTAGTGCTCAGTGGCAAGCACTTAGCCCACTGAGCTGTACCTCCAGCCCTGCACAATATCTATTGTACCTTTCAGATTTTGTTTATTCTTTCAAGTTCTTATAGTAGTGAGGAAATAGGATGTTTACATAGGTGACTCTGATTTATTTCACTAATGAGTGTGGTCTCTAGTTGCATCCATTTACCTATAAAACTCTCTAGTTTCTCTTTCTTTATAGCTGAGTAATACTCCACTGTGTAAAAATAGCACATCTTTTTTATCCATTCCACAGTTGATGGACATTTGGGTTGTTTCCAAGATTTAGCTATTATAAATTGTGCTGCTATAAACATGGGTGCACATAGAATTGCTGTGGTATGATATTTTCAGTTCTTCTGGGAAAATACCCAGAAAGGAATAGCTGGGTTGAGTGGGACCTCTAATCCTAATTTACTGAGGAATCTGAAGACTGATTTCCACAGTGGTTGCATCAGTTTACCCTCCCGACAATAGTAGAGAAGAGTTCTTTTTTCCCCACAGCCTCTCCAGCATTTGTTATGGGTTGATTTCTTAATGATAGCCATTCTTTCTGGGGTGAGATGGAATCTCAGTGTTTAATTTACATTTCTCGAATGACTAATGACATTGAACATTGTTTTCATATATTTATTCACCATTAGTATTTCTTCATGTGAGAAGGGTATTCATCTAAGATGCCCATTTTGGGATTGGGTCTTTGAATTTTGGGGCCTGATTTTTTTAATTCTTTATATGTTCTAGACAGGAGTTCTTTGTCTGAGAGATTGTTGACTAAAATCTTTTCCCAATTCGTGGGTTTTCGTTTCACCCTGTTGGTGATTTCTTTTGATATGCAAAACCTTTTCAATAAGATGAGATCCCAGTTGTTGCTTCTTTGAAGTATTTCCTGTGCAGTTTGGTTTTTGTTCATGAACTCTCTACCTGCCCCTCGGTCTTCAAGACTTCCACCTGCTTTCTCTTCCATGAGACCTGGTGTTTCTGTTTTAATATTTAGATCAGAACGTGCAGGGATTACAAGTGTGCACCACCACACTCAGCCTTTTGACTGCCTATCCTGCATTAGTTTTGTTCTAGCTGATCACTTGCCAAACCCCGTCTGCTTCTGTTTTCATACTACTTCCTGTATGTGTTTCCATTCTCAGTAAGACCTGAGCACATGCTGTCATGACTTGGGCTACTTGTATTCAGAGCCCACCTGCAGCGTGTTGTTCCTGTCCTGTTACTGCACATTCCTCAGGGCTCTAACCACGCCATTACAGCACTTCAAAATTCTCACAATTCCCATTTTATAGAATATACGGTTTGGGTTTTTTTCTCTTTTCTTGTACACAAGGCTGGGGATCAAAGCAAGGGCTTTGCACATGCTAGGAAAACTATCACTGAGCTACATTCCTACCTCAGAAGATAAAGTTTAAATCCCTAACTCAGGCTGGGTGTGGTGGCACACGCCTGTAATCCCAGCACTTGGGAGGCTGAGGTGGGAGGATCCTTGTGAATTTGAGTTCAGCCTGGGCTATAAAGTGAACTCAAAGCCAGCCTGAACTGTATAGTGAGACCCTGTCTCCAAAAGACAAAGAGAAAAGAGTCCCTAATTTAGTATTCAGGTTCTTCACTTATCTAGTTTGACCTATCTTTGCAGAATTTTTCTCTCAGTGTTTCCTTTGTTTCAGATCATTTTATTTTTTCTGTACCATCATTGTTTTGATCACATGAGCTAAACCTGAGCTTTGTCCTTTGTGAGACCCTGATGCTTTTTAAGTTTCATGATGCGTATCATACTTCATTTAATGTCTGCTAATTACTTTCTATTTGTGTTATAGCTTCTGTTTTACATGCCACAACTTTAACATTAGATTTTATCACAGCTGTAATATTAGATTTTATTTCTTTGTCAGGCAAGACAGCTCCTAAAATTGGATGCCAGATCATAAAATGCCCTGCCTGCTTTAGTTTTCTTCCTGTCCACCATTATTTTGTAGATGTGGGATATTGGGTTTTTTTTGTTGTTTTCATTTTGAGAGAATATTTTTATTTATTTTTTAACTAAAAAAATTCTTTTTGAGACTCATTCTATAATACAAGCTGGCCTTGAACTTGCTTACGTGGCCCAGGCTGGCCTCGAACTCAGAGCAATCCTCCTGCTTCAGACTCTCAAGTGCTGGGATTATAGGCATGCACCCCCATGCATGGTAGTATACTTACCATTGAATGAATGATTTACAAATGTATTTTCCCTAAGAATGGTGACTTATCCTGAGCTAACCCTGCTCTTTCTCTTAATACTCCTTGAGCTCCTTGGGATGTTTTCTAAGTGGCTGGCTGGCTCTAGAAACTTACTCTGCGTCTGTGGAAGGGTGGTTTTGTCTACATGAGGTTGATGGGCTCATACAGGTACCGAACCCTCAACATTGACCTCACTGGCACCTTGGTCTAACCAGTTGAGTGCTCAGCATGGGCTGTAAATACCCACAAAGCCGTATTCTCATGTACTTTAGCTAGGCTCATATTTTTCCCTGTGTACTGTGGCAGAGGTGAAAATTAGTTGTCCAAGCCTGGACAACTGCTTTAAATTGAATGGTGGAATTAGTAAGTGCAATTTTGAATGAATGAATGGATTTAATTGGGTCAGAATAGGTTAATTAAAAGCAACGGAGCAGATTGAAGCTTTGAAATACTAAGAAAGACAGTTTCATGTGGTGTTTTGCACCTTGCTGGCTTTTGAAAAATGTCGAACAACTGCTGTGCTTGGGTGGGGGGGGAGGTTTGGAAATTTGAAGAAATCTGCCTAAATTAGCTCAAAAAGTAGTTCAGATCAGCACAGCCAAAAGCTTCTCCAAAGTGCCAACTTGTCAGCTGTTGCCAGTGCAAACTTGAAAGCAGCTGCCGTTGTTTATGCTGGGTTGGGGTCAACCTTGAGCCAGGACCATGAAGAAGAGCTGGCATAGGCATCTTTGTGGCATGAGTGCACTACAGTTGAGCGCTGTGGCTGGATTAAATGGTACCCACTGGAGGAGCCATGCTTGACTTCTCTATGAGCTACTGTATTGCTTTGTCTATTTGCAGCAAACAGCTTAGAACAATGGAAAGGCCAGATCACAATTAACATCTACTGAGAGCTCACATAAGTTACAAGGAACCTGGGTCCAACTAGGTGGATCCTCAAAAATCCTACCATAGGTTGGGCATAGTGGTTCATGCCTATAATCCCAGCATTTGGGAGGCCAAGTCAGGAGGACTGCTGCAAGTTTGAGGCCAACCTGTGCTACAAAGTGAACTCAAGGCCACCCTGAACTGCTTACTGAATCTCTGTCCCAAAAAGACAAAAAACAAAACAAAATAAAACAAAAATCCTGCCATTACTTTCCTGCTACATGTTTTATATTCATAGCATAGTTCTTTATGATGTGAAATCAATTCCTTAACTAATATCCTATACTAAAAAATTTTTTTGAGACTGAAAATCTCTATGTCATCCAGAGTAGCCTTGAATTTAAATCCTCCTGCCTCAGCCTCCCAAGTAGCTGGGATTGCTAATGTACACCACTGCACTTGGTATAAATTAGAATTTTAAATATTTATTATGGACATATTACATGTATATACTATCTTGTTAAAGATTTAGGGTGGAATTATTAATACATACCAAAATTTGATACAGCATTACTTTTATTTTGGGATAATAATTGCCAGTTTTCCCCTCATGTACTTCAAATATTGAAAGTTAATGTACGTGAAGTGATTCTATTCTTAACATAGAGCTCAGAGGGCAGCATCGTTACCTCTGAGGTGTGAACCTGTGTGTTTATGGGTCATTTGAACAAATCTAAGAGGTTTGCAAGGAGAAAATATTTATTAAGTTGAGAACTAAAAGTCAAAGATCAATCCAGGTTATTCAGAGAAAATGTTTAAAAGAAATCATACAACTTTAATGCAATAAGAATAATTGGCAGAAAGTATTTTGAAAAAGAATGATGCAACCTGTGGTGGAAATTTGTAACACACTTGGAAGATTAGTATATTTCCTTGTGTTTTGTAGTAAGTAGTTAATTGGTGAAAGAATAGTTTGATAATCACATTATCACAAATATAATATATTTTCTATTAATTTTTTTCCTAACCAGGAAAATTAGAAAAATCTGGGGAAATTAGAAGTTTTCTAATATAGTTTCAGGTAAAACACTCATTATGAGGTGTGATAAAAAATATGGTGTTTAAATTAAAACTAAAACTTAATTATAGTAAAAGACACATTGCCATTAATTCCCCTTAAAATACTCCCCCTCATTTAAAACACACTTAGCCAGGCATAGTGGCATATACCTGCAATTCCAGCACTTGGGAGGCTGAGACAGGAGGATCTCCATGAGTTTGAGGCTAGCCTGGGCTCCATAGCAGATTCAAGGCTAGCCTGAATTGTGTACTGAGACCCTGTTTCAAACAAGCAAACAAACATCCCCCCCAAACAAATAAAACACAGTTATCCCATGATGCTTGACACTTTCTAAAGCAGTTCTGAAAGTCCTCTTTTGTGAGTGTCTTTAGTTGCACTCTTGTAGCTGCCTCAGTGTTTCAAACTGATTCAAAACGTTTATGGCAATTTCTATCAAATAAAATTTTATGGTGTGTTCTCATCCACCTTACTCACTGAATCTGACTATGCAAGACTTCTGGCTCTTTCCTGAGTTTTAAATGACCATGGGAGATACTGTATTGTACCAGTTCAGAGCATAAAAGTAGCCATAACAGCACACACAACTAGACACCCATGAAAGAGCACTTCCAGAGCTGCTTCAGAAGGTAGCAAGAATGGTGGGATGTGTGTTTGAAATGAGGAGGAATACTGTGAGGGGGATTAATTAAGTGAGCCTTTTACAGTAGTACTTTTTTTAAAAACAGTCATTCACCATTTTTGAAATCACATCTCATATATTGAAAAGGTAAATGAAATCAGGCAGAAGTTAATAGAACTTACTAGGAATTGAACTTAGGCTTCAGGTGTGCTAGGCAAGTATTCTACCACTGAGCTACGCCCCTTGCCCTTTTAAATTAATTGATTAATTATTTATTTACTGCACAATGTCTTGTTAAATTACCCAGGCTTGCCTGGAGCTTGTGATCCTCCTGCCTCAGCCTCCTGAGTAGTTGAGACTACAGGTGTGCGTTACCATCTCCTTCTGATTTTAGTATATTCTGTACACTAAATGCATCAAAGGAGTATTAGAAAAAAGTTTATCCTTTAATATGAAACAATAAAAATAAGCACACAGCAGATGCCCTGGGATCTCTGCTATTTAGTACTGATTTGGATTAAGAAAAGTGGGAATAGTAGCAAACAGAGGTAGTAAGACACGAGAACTAATTTGTAGATATCAGCTTTCTGTTTTGATGGGCTTCTGACAAGACCTTTTCTTTTTCAACTGCTAGGGCTCTTCCTTGCTCCCATGCAGAAGGCAAACAGAACACTACTTTCATAGCAGTGTCCCGTTAAGACACGGTGGAGTTGGTCACTTACCCACACTTGAGCATTTGCTTTCAAAAAACCCAAGCAGTCATGGCTTTCACAGTGGGCCTGACACTCTACAACCACAAAACAGTGTGCTTCTCTTTTAAACTGTGCTATGTGATGGACCAATTCTACTTTTAAATCTACCAGGGGACTAGGTATCTACTGGAGAAAAGCAAAACATTTTCTATCCATAAGAATCTTGTGACTTAATGAACACATCTAAAAACAACCTACATAGTAATTGGATATGATGAACACAATTTATTTTCATTAAACTATAAATAGTAGGATTAGGTTGAGGGCTTTTAAAATGCTGTACTTTTAGAATGGGTGGATGTTTTGTTTTGAAGTCTTTTTCTCTGTTGTTTAATCTAATTATGAGCTAGTTGAGACTAAACTGATTTCCCTCTGTAAAAGGCTTGCAATTCAAAGGCTTTGCTGGAACAGTATTTTTCACTGAGAGAAGGAAGGCCTTTGTGTTCAGTTTTCTTAGAACTCCCTTCCAAACTGCAGTGGGGAGCTGCTAATGTACCCATAATTTCAGTGAGATGTAATAGCTCAGTGTCAGAGGAACAAGACAAAGTGGGAATGGTGGTTCTGGAAGTAACCGGTGCAAATGACTGAGTTTACTGGCAAATCAAAGTTGTTTAAGGCAGTGTCAGAAGTAGATTGTTCCTGTGACCTTAAAGGAAATTCACCTTGAAGGTGCTTTCAAGTAGTGAAGGTATTTTATCATGAAATCAAAACACAACGGAAACATGCAATTGCAGTCTAGGATATAGTGAAATTTTGCTTTTTCTTATAAAGGAGAGCAGGTTCTGAGTAGTTTTTTCTTTTTCTTTCAGTAGCTTTCCTAAGTGTCTGGAAGTTTAGAACAAAAAATTGTCATGATGAAGGACGAAGGATTTACATGATTTAAAAAAAAATGTTTGTTGTGGAGTAATCCTATTAGCAAGAATTCCACATAATCAGAAACCCCTAACCTGGCGCTCAGGCCCATCCTCTTGTAAGGCTCATTGTCTTTATTTATTTATTTATTTTTTAATTTTTTAAAAAATAAAAGCACAAAAACATATTAACAAACAAACACAAATTAGCATAAAAATAGTACAATCACAACTGATCTACAGACAAGGTGACATGATCTCAACAGAGGTTATTGCTTTATCCATTGATATCTTCGAAGTGTATATATGCAAAATTGGTCAGACAATTAATCCTCTCAACAACAGAAAAACACAAAAAACAAAAAAAACCAAAGACAAAAAACAAAACAAACAAACAAAAAAACCCACCAATAGTTGCTGCTTTGCATATTGATATCTTCGAAGTGTGTGTTCAGGATAACACATACAGATATACAAGATTGATCAAATAACCTGTCATCGATTATTTCTTAGCATTAAGTGATATAATAAAATAGTAGAACCATGTTAGCTCTCCTGCATATATCTATACTCATATATACATACATACATTTTTGTCTCTTTCTTTTCTCCTTTCCCTCGTCCCATCTGTTCTTTGTTTTAGAACAGATTTCCTTCATGTCTCTTAGTTTATATTCCCACCCTCGGGTTCTTACACCAGTGATACAATACGTTGCCTGCACATGTACCGCTGATTTATTTCACTTATGAGTATGGACTCCAGTTTTGACCACTTGCCTA
>PVLD010030575.1:0-16681 GCA_004027595.1 Dinomys branickii
CTAACCCCCCTCTGGCTCATGGGCATCTCAGGGCAGGCCCCTTGGTGAGAACCTCCGCCTTTGGCATCTATTCAGACTCTATTTACCCTGGGGTTTAAAGTCTGCAGGTCACCAACCTCTTTCCCCCTAATACTCCTTCCCTTCCAGGCCCTCCATCCCCACACGCCTGCTCTTCCCACCTCCCTCCACACCATCCCACTGTGCCTTTGCCATGCTGTCCCTGTGTACACTGCCCCATCCTCTGGCAAGTGCAGCAGAACACCTCACGGGGATCAGGCCCTGCAGGTGTCATCTGTAGGCTGTGAGCAGTGGGCAGAGTCACGCCAGGATCTTCCAGAGCAAGCCTCAGGGAAAGGTGTGTCAGGCACTTCTGTTAGCACCACTTCGGGTGCTGTCGTTCTGTCCCTTAAAACCCCAAATGTGTACTGAGCATATGTGGTTGACAGCAGGTGGATTCAATGGACACGCAGTGGGACTCTTTCAACCTGCTTGTTTTTTGAGTTCCTAGCACTACTTCGCCTCCAGAGCCTCCATTACAGGCAGTGAGTCCCCTCCTCATCTGTCCTCCTGAAGCACTCTCTCCCCATGCTCTCTGTCTAGCACTGCAGAATGAACCCAAGGCCTTTCCATTGAGCTACATCCTCAACCCTTTTAAATTTTTTATTTTGAGATAAGTTTTCACTAAGTTGCTCAGGCAGCACTCAGGCTTGTGATCCTCCTGCCTCAGCCTCCTGGAGTGCTGGGATTACAGGCATGAAACACTTCTCCTGGCCACTTTTCTCTTCTTGTGTGTCATGTGTCTACACTGCATCATGAGGGACCTAAGGAAAGCTACGGTGGCTTGTTCAGCTTGTGCATCTGCTGCCTAATATCTGCCTGGCCACTGTAGATCTTCAACAAACTTCTGTGGAATGAACAAGGAGAGGGTGTGGCAGAAAGAGACATCAGGAGTAATGGGGTGATGTGGCCAAGAGCATAGCTAGCTGGGGGCATTGGTCACAGGTGACAGCAACTTTGCCCTTCTGCTTTTCACCCACTGGGTCATGATTCTTGGTGTGCAGTGCTGGACTTGATTCATATATTTATCCATATATATTATATTATATATAATATAATATTATGTATGTGTGTGTGTATATATATATATATATATATTTTTTTTTTTTTTTTTTTTTTTTGAGACAGGGTTTTACTGCATATACAGTTGAGGGTGGCCTTGAACTCACTTTGTAGCTCAGGCTGCCCTTGAACAATCCTCCTGCCTCTGCCTCCCAAGTGCTGGGATTATAGGTGTGTACCACCAAACCTGGCCTCATTTATATGTTTTAAAGACCTTTTTCATGGACATTTATGAGACGCATTAGTCTGTAGTTTACTTTTTTAGGAATTTCTTTGATTTTTCTATCAAGGTCACATTGTCTTCAAGGAACAGGTTAAGAAGTGCTCCCTCTATTTGCTGAAAATATGTGAGTAAGATTGCTATCATTTTTTATCCAAATGGTGGGTAAAATTTGCCAGTGAACCAGTCTAGCCTGGAGTTTTCCCTATGGAAAGGTTTTTAATGAGAAATTAAATTTGTTTATTGGATAGCGTTACCAGGATTTTCTTTTTCCCTGCCTTAGTTTTGGTAATTTGCATCTTTAAGAGAATTTAACTGTTTTATCTAAATTGTTAAATTTACTGGGATATTATTATTAATAATTTTGTTATTATCCTTTACATTTTGATAGTATGTATAGTAATATCCTTTTTAAAAATTTTGATTCTTGTGATTTGAGAGTTTCCCCTTTTATCAGTTTTCTGAAAGATTTATTGGTTTTATTAGTCTTTTCAAAGAATGTATTTCTGTGTTTTTAGATTTTTTTCTATAAATTGTCTTTATCAGAAAATGATTCCCAAATTCATATTTATTATATATGTCCTCCTTATTTGGGGTTTTACTCACCATTTTTTCCAAAATGCTAAAAGGAAAAAAGTAAGTCATCATTTTATTTTTTCCTGAGAAATTAGGCTAAATTTCCCAGTAATGACTGCTTATTACTTACAAAATCAACAAATTTGATATGTTGTCTTTTTGCTGCCATTCACTTTAACATATTTAAAAAATTTTACTTGTCATTTCTTTGACCCATGAGTTGTTTTGTCTGTAGATATTTAATAATTATCTGTTTGTTACTGATGTTTGTTTAATTATGTTTGTGGTTAAATTCAATAGGATTTTAACCCTTCAAAATATGTCTTGAGCTGGAGGTACAGCTCAGTGGTAAAGGTCTTACCTCCAAGATTGAAGTCTCAGGTTCAATTCTTAATACCTAAAAAAAAGTTTTGAGATCTGTTTTGTGGTTCAGTACATACCGTCTTGATGTATGTTCCAAGTAAGCTTCAAAAACATTTGCATCCTCCTGTTGCTGGGCCAAGTATATTGCAAATACCAATGAGTTCAAATGGTGTCCTGTAAGTCTATCATTTATTAATTAAATCAGAGACTTGTCTATTTCTCCTTTTTTTTTTGTTTTTGGTCCCTGTATTTAGAATCTCTATCACTGGGTAATTTGATGCGTATATATCTTTAGAAGTGGTATATATTATTAGCTGAATTGGTCTTTCGTCATGAAATGTCCTTTTCATCTCTTTGAACATGCTTGTCCTGATGTCTACATTCCTGATATTAATATAATTGCTCTTGCTTTTTTTAATAATTACTGTTTGCAGGGTATATCTTTTCTCATCCTTTTAACTAATTTTTATCTTTCATGTATAAAATGAATAGCTTCCTTATAAACAGCATAGAGTTTTAAAACTTTTATCTAGTATGACCATCTCTGCTGTTTAAGTGAGTGTGTAGGTTATTTGTATGTCATAGCAACAACATAATTAGATTTAAGTTTACCAACTCCATTAAGTGCTATTTTCTATTCACTCCATTTTTTTTTTCTTTTCTTGCCACTTTTTGAATAGTGTGCATTTTCATCTCTTGTACCTTATTATCATATTAGTTATACTGTTAAAATTTATGTTTAGAGGGTCTTCTATAACTACAACATACACTTTTAACATGGCAAGTTTGTCTTTGAATACTATTGTACCATATCATATGTAATGTAAGAACTTACTACAATGCATTTTTATACCCTATTTCACCCTCTGTGCTGTTGTTTACAAATCTTTTATTTCCACATTCTAGAAACCATGTAATTCATTGTCATTATTTTGTTTTTGAATGTGTATGTCTTAAAGAAGAGGAAAACAGTTAAATTTATTCACACATTTATTTACGGGGTAAATACAAACTGTTTTTACCACTCTGTTTACAAACTCAGTTTGTTTTATGTTTTGGGGGAAGATGGCCTCGTTTGTGTTTGTGTGGGAAAGATGGCCTTGGTCGGGTCTGTCTCCTGATGTGGAATTTGCCAATGGAAGCAAAATTTTGCCAAACGCTTTTGTTTGTCAACTGAATTGTTCTGGCTGCCTCACGGCTTTGTGTTCCTCACGAACAACTGATCATCCTGGTCCCCACTGTACCGCAATTTTGTCTCTTGTTCTTTCTTTTTTTTCTTTCTGGCCATGAGCCGTAACACCTGGCAGGAGATTGGGGCTCACTGCATGGGCCTCCTATATTCTGGCCTTGTTAAAAATTCCTGTCGGCATTTATTGAGATCTTTGCATCTGTGCATTTATAATTTTCATAAATTAAGACAATCTTCAGCCATTCCAGTATGTTTTTCTGTATTTCTGTCCCTGCTTTGTCCCTCTTCTTTCACCTATGTGACCCCACTTGATACTGTTCCACAGGTTACTGATGCTCTCGTAGGTGTTTGAAGGCTTCTTATCCAGGCGCTTAAGTTTGAGTAGTTTTTATTTGCCATGTCTTCTGTTTACTAAGCTTTTCTTCTGCTGTGCCCATTTTGTTATTAGTTCCCTCTAATTAATTTTCCATTTTGCTTTTGTGTGGTCTTCTTAGTAGTTGCATTTCTCTATTATATACACGCTTTACTTTAGGCCTGTGAATACAAATATGATATTTGACATTGTAGGCTGCTAATTCCACCCTATCTACCATATGGTTGTTGGTTTATGTTGACTCCCCTCCCCCCAGCTTGGATAACACTTTCATATCTGCTTACTCAGGAATCAGTGTTTTATTTCTGAGTTCCTGCATTTTGTGGTCTTCCTATAAGGCGTACTGAAATTTGTTTGGCAATAAGTTGGGTTAGTTAGTGGGCAGTTCCACGCATCTGAGCTTGTTTCCCAGCTTTGTTGTGATGAGTTTAGAGTAGGCTTCTTACTAGGGCTGCACTTCTAGGGCAGGATCCTGAAAAGTTTCTATTTACTACCCCAAGGATTCAGTGAGATCTTTCCACTCTAGATGGTCATAATCCAAGGGTTGCCCAACCCTGTCTGAGCTCTGAGAGTTTTGCTCTTCAGTTTTTCTTGTGGGGCCTCATGGACTTGCACCCTATACATACATGGTTTTATATTCAGCAACAAACTCAAGGGGACCTGTGTACATATTTTTGGAGCTCTGTCTTGTGGTGACAAAAGGGTTAAAGTGCTCAGCACCCACATTTCTCCAGTGATAGAATCTAGCCCCGTGTGTACTGCAGTAATGCTGACTACAAACAGCTCAAGATAAAAATGAATACAAAAACTTTTCTTTTCAATGAGCTAGTACCCCATCTTTTCCAAAAACGGTGTTAAAATGTACAGACATCGTTATCTAAGTCTGCAGGGCTTTTTGTGAAGACTGAGTGAGAGGCTTTGACAGTTTGCAAGTTTAGTGTACAACTTTAAAAACAGTGAAGGTTTCAAAAGCATCAACAGAAACCAGGTGCCTCGAAAGGGACATTCCTGAGATATCCAGAGTTGCTAACTGAGCTCCGTGCCACATCATCGACCTCTTATGAAAACTTCAGTCTTTCACCCTGACTGCGCAATTCCTCTCTTGGAAACTTGCCTGCATTCTCTCTTGGCAGTGTACTCTGATCTGAATAAGTCCTTGTATTTTCTATATTCCTTGACTATTGATCAATTCTTTTACTGCCTGTGTTACCAGCCCTCCACACTCTATCCTGCATGGCATGTCTCTGTGCAGCTATGTCTTCTTTTCTCTTCAAACTCAGGTCTGCCTCCTTAACTCAGTGAAACTAGCATGTTCTCCTTTTGTGACTGCTTCCTGTGCTGTGGTCCAAAAAGTGTCTCCTAGTTGATTGCTCAACTCACCTTATTCAGTTTTAAAAATCAATAATCACAGCTTTCCCCTGCTCGCTGTCCAAGATCTAAACTAGCTCTTGCATGTACTGTAGCCGTCAGCTTTCCTGTTGTTGATGTAACAACTTATGCCCTCAGATGATGGAAGAGAGGTTTATTTGGCTCATGGTTGAGTAGGTTTAGTCTGTGGTAGACCGGCTCTGAAGCAGGAACATCATGACGGAAGGGCATGGTACAGCAAAGCTGTTCACTTAGCTCATAGCAGCAGGAAAGCAGAGTAGAGAAGTAGTGGCAGAGAGGGAGGGACCAGGGACCAGATATAGACCCCAAAGTCACACCTTGATCCACCCAGATGCATCCAGAAGAGTGCTTTACTAATTCCTTAGGTGATTCCCAAACCAAGTCAAATCGACAATTCAGTTTAAGTGTTATACATGTTTTGGTAATGCTTTCATTTGTTTGTAGGGTAGTGACAGTCATGATCAATGCAAAAGTAAAAAAGTGTAGGTCTTTGATTGTTAAACACCTGACTTTAAATTCTGACTGTCAGTTACTAGCTGTGTGACTCTTGGGCATGTCACTCTGTCTCTCTGAATCTCTATTTCTTTCGTATATTTATTTATTTACTTATGTAAAATGGTTGACCTCTTAGAGTTATTTTAGAATAACAAGTATGTAAAGTTCATGTTATGGCTTGTGTGTAGCTGTACCCCTAAAGCCTCATGTAGTCATAGGTGCGGCTTTCTCAGAGGTGGCTGAATCTAGAGTATGTGATTAATTCACAGTGCTATGTTAGGATTAAGGAAGCTAGGATGAAGAGTGGGTGATTAATAATTCAATCCACTGATTGGTTTGGCACCACCCTCATCCCAGTAGCCTGGATACAATATAAGGGGCCCAAAGAGACTTGTCGTGTCCCTTCTTTGATTGCTTTGCTACCTTCTGCCTGCCATGAACTGTTTTTCCTCCGTGATGCCCCCCTTCCATGCCACCCTGCCTTGGAGCCAGCCAGTTATGGACTGAAGCCTCTATAAATTGTAAGCTAAATGAGCTTTTCCTCTTTTAACTTGTGGGTGTTGGGTTATTTTGTCTCAGCAATGGAAAAAGTAAGACAGTTCATCTTATAGTGTCTAGCACATAGTAGATGTTCAATAAATGAAAAGTTATATTACAAGAAATTACATGGTTCACAGGTTTCTGCAAGATGCAGCAATTGCTAAAATCCCAGGTGTAAAGATCCCAGAAGCCTGGCATCTCTCTGCAGCCATAACTGGCCTTTCAAGTGATGAATTGTACTTCTAAATATTTAAGCAGCCTTGGCTGTTCATCATTAAAAGTTAATAAGTTTCTATTGAGCTCTTGTCAGCTGATTTTACCTCCTTCTGTTGACCCATTTAAAATCTAACTTCTTCTCATGTGGCCCCAGGGGCCTGTGGGTGATTTCCAAAGGGCACCACAGAGCAATTCTTACTCAAATCTCATTCCTAGGCAGGAACAGCCTCTGCCATCTTGCCAGATTCTGGGAAATCAGAGCTCTTTGTTGGTCATGTGACTTGGATTTCTGCTGGGCAGCCCTGGTAAACTCTCAGGGTCAGAAGCTGACAAGACAACCACTGGAGAGTGGGGAGGGGAACCAGCAGGGGCCAGGAGAGTGTAGGGGAAAGAGACAGTGGCTTCCAAAGGGATCTGTTTACTCTCAGTCGCTCCAGGTGATCTTTGAACAGGATAAAAATATCCCCTAATCCTCTTTATCTCAATTCAGTGCTTCTGGAAAAGAGATACTTGACATTTCAGGTGGTAGCAAAGAAGAAAAAAAATATGAGAGATACATAATGTTCAGTGGAAACCATAGGATGGAGAGATTCCAGGCAATTCATATGAAGAGTGTCCTTCATGTCTGGGAAAACGAGACCAGGTGAGGAGAGAAGGTGGCACCCATGCCAACATTCCTACCAAGCTGTGTGCTCTGGTGTCCCTGTCCCAGGCAGGAGGGAGGAGCGGGAATCTCACCTTCTGCCCGCCTCGCCTGCCAGCTCCTGACCCTAGTAAGCGTAGGGTCCGCCGCATTTGCTCACAAGCCTTGCCGCCATTTTAGCTCTGCTGGTTGTCCATCTGCTACCCATTTCCTGCGAGTAAAATAGAGCCTTTGAGGCCAAAGGAATGTGCCTTGTCCAGCTGCCCTTTCTTCCATGGCTGAGCGTCTGCTCCTCACTTTCTGACATACAGTGGGACGCGTGTCAAGCGTGAGTGATGGGGGTGATGTCAGGATGGGGTTAAGTAGGGTGCTTCTTATCAGGCACACACTACTCCGTAGGTGGACAGGATGTGACATCACCCTGAGGCTGAGAATGGGGGTGTCGAGGAGAGAGGGAGTCTTTGGTCCTGACTCCAAGAAGGAAAGGACTAAATGTTTAATCTCAAAGCAAGAGGCAAACCATGATGGCGATGTGCACACTGGGACAGAGAGGCCAGGGGCAGATACCTATTGCTGGTGGAGAGGTATAATTCTTGTCCAGTGTCAAAGAAATATCTCTATCTCTTCAGACACTATGTCATTCATTTTAAATATGTTGCCATAGCCCTGCATCATAATCCTTTTCTTAGGGGGACTCCCAAGAAAAGAGTCTATCAAACTGAATGCTTTTAATACTCATTGCTTCATCATCATAAACTATATGATCATGGACAAAATATTTTGCCTCTCTGGGCCTCAGTTTCCTCATCAGTAAAATGGGAATAATAATAGTACCCTACAATTGTTGTGAGGATTTAAAGCGTTTGGTGTCTTACATTGGTAGCTACTATTATTGTTTTAAAATTGTTATTGTTGCTGTAATTATATTGTCAAGAAGAGTAGTACTGATTTATGTACCCATAAACAGTTTATGTCAGTACCTCTGGACAGCCTCAGAGATAAATATGAAGGAGATGGAGAAGTGGCCTCTTGCTTGAGATCTATTTGTGACTCTACACACAATCCTGACTGAGTCTTTCACCTCACTCTGAATCTCAGCTTTCTTGTCTGAGAAAGGAGGCCATGGTCCTTTATAACCACCACTACTGCTTCTAGGCCAGTGAATTCATGAACAGAAATGGCCAGGAAAACCACATGTTCCTTAAACAGGGAAACATCCATTTAACCATCTTACTGACTCTTCTAATAATTTAGCAAGACTTGCTTCATGAACTGATCCAAAATTAATTTCATGCTTGACTTGTGGTACCTTCTGAGATCATTGTCCTTCCTGCATGGAAAGCAAACCACGTGGTTCACATACTAGGCTGGGTGTGGGATATAGAAGTTCATTCACTTATTCTTTCATTCAGCTATTCATCCATCCAACAGATATCCTGCACTGACTGTGTGTCAAGTCGTGTTCTAGGCCCTAACAATACAGCCATGAAATAACAAAGGTTATGCCCTGCTGGAGCATTCCAGAGGTGCAGGCAGCTAATCAACAGGCCAACAATAACAGGTTGGCTTTAGGCTGTAAGGATGGGCCTCAAGGAAATAACCCAAGGCAGGACGAAAGAAGAGGGTCTAGGGGCTGTGAGTTGGTGGTGGGTGGGAGTGGAGGGACAGCAAACTTTAATAGGAGACCAAGAGACTTGCATGGTGGGAAGGAGCTAGACTTGGGAAATTTGGAGGAGAGAACTCTGCACAGCGGAATGATAAATGCACTGTCTTGGATGACGTTTTCTGAAAGATGTCTTATGGTTTTTATGTAAGAGACATCAATGGCTTAGCTCTGAAATGGGAGGCTGCACAGGAAATGAACCAAGAATGCACTGTGTAGCACAACTTTCTGGGGTTGATTCCAGCCTAACTGCTAAGTATGATCTTGGGCAGGTTACTCCACCTCTGTGCCTCGGTTCCCTAACCTGTAAGATGAGGCTGATAATAGAACCATGGTCCTGTGGTGAGGATTAAAAATATAATCTATGTATAGTACCTGCTCCAGTTCCTAGCACAAGAAGATGCTTTGTTACGTTTCTGAGAGCTCACTTGGGCACACACAACAAAGGACCCACAGCGGCGGGTGGAGGTCAGTCAGATGACCGCTGAAGTCCTTCAAGGCTGGGGAATTTCCAAATCAAAGGCTTGAAAATGATTTGCTCCCTTAAGTAGGGTAAATATTGATGCTTCCTGTCTTGTTTACATTCTTAAGAGGTTTAGCAAAACATTTTTTTCTAGATAATACAAAGATGCTCAGAATTAAGACTGATTTGAATTAATCACATTTTATTGAATTTTTAAAGACAAATCTTTCAATATGGCCCATGGAAACACAATTCATTTCAATATCTACAAAGTCTAGAGTCTTAGGAGAGTCTTCTCATAGGAGAATGTTAGGGAAATTTGTGAATTCAGCTTAATTCTCATCATATGCACTGAGAACTTTCTCATGCCCTGGTTTCAATTTAACTAGTAAACAAGGTTCTTGGGTTCTCCTAGGGCCCATGGATTATGGGAAGCAGATGTTCTTTCGAAGTAAGCAAGAGGCCAATTAGTTCATTTATTATTTGATTTATTCCACAAAAATTTGTCAATGTCTACCACATTTCAGGTACTATTCAAGTACTAGGGGTATAGAGGAGAATAAGACAGTCTATATAGTTGATTGTTTTTTAAAAGTCACTCTAAAATCTCTGCCTTTTGATTAGAAGTGTGTATAGACCATTTACATCTAATATGACAGTTGATATAGCTAAAAATAACATCTAATGGTCTACTTCCCGTCTGTTTTGTTTGCCTTTTGTTTCCTCTGCCTTTGTTTGGATTAACTGGATATTTTTTATGGTCTCGTTTTATCTCATTTTTTGTTTATAAATTTGTCTTTTAAAAATTGTCAGGGCTGGGGATATAGCTCAGTGGAATAAGCACCTGCCTAACAAGCGCAGGGTCCTGAGTTCAATCCCCAGTACCGCCAAAAAAAAAAAAGACCAAAACTAAAAATTGTCTTAGAGTTTACATTATACAGTTTTATCTGCTTTCAGATAATAAGTCACTTCTCATATAATAGAAGATCCTTGAAGCACTGTACTTTCATTTTCCTTTCTCTTAGCTTTTTGCTGCTTTTGTTATATATTTTACTTTTCTATGTGCTGCAAAACTCAAAAGAAATTATTATCATATTTTCTTTAGACATTTAATTATGTTTTAAAGTCATTTTGAAAAGTGAGAAAAATGGTTTTTATACTCACATATTTGTCATTTCTGAGGCTTGTCAGTGTTGGATATAGATTCAGATTTTCACTTGATATTATTTTCTGTCTTCATAAAAGGATTTTAACATTTTTTATAGTAGAGATCTACTGGCAATAGATCCTTTTTTTTTTTTTTGGTGGTGGTACTGGGGATTGAACTCAGGACCCTGCACTTGCTAGGCAGGTGCTTATTCCACTGAGCTATATCCCCAGCCCCTTCTACTGGCAATAGGTTCTTTTAGCTGGCCAAGGGCAGAGCAGTAGCTAAGCTGATGAACAACATAAGTGGCATTTTCCAAGGCTTTAGTGCCTTGGACTTCCTGGCTATGTGGGGTTAGGGCTGTGCTTTTTGGGGTTGTTTCTTATTTTTAGCCTAGTTGCTTATGCGACACAAGCAATTATTTGCCGCGCACTCCCTGTTTCATTCCCTGGAGCTCCATAACTGATACAGTGTCTAAGAAAGCACGCCGCGCTTACCTTTTAGGTAACTCATTCAAAGTTGTGGCTCCTGCCTCTTTTATCTTTTTTTTTTTTTTTTTGTACCAGGAATCGAACTCAGGACCTCACACTAGCCAGGCAGGGGCTACACTGCTGAGCTGTATTCCTGGCCCTCTTCCTTTATCATCTTGTGTATGCGCCATAACATTTCTCATTTCTTTCTGTGTCTTGGCTTCCCCAGCTCCTTTCCTCAGTTGACCCCCAACACGGGTGTCTGAGTTACAGGCCCTTCTACGTGCTGCCTGTCTCCCAGTGTCCCACCTGGCCTGCACGGAAGCTTAAAGGAAGAATTTGAGCCCAGGGCCACAGCTCTCCTGTCCAGCGACTTTGGTCAGGTGTTTACTTGGTCTGGGCTTCCCGTTTTTCTGATTTATCCGATGGTCACAGCCAGAATTTGGTTATTTTTTGAGGGGCCAACATGGTCATCGGTTCTGACTTTGGAGTTGAAGGCAGCTAAGAGCTGAATGGTCTGTGGGATCTTGTGTTTATCCCAGCGGACACACCCATGAGTGTGATCTTTGCTACTGTACAGGACATTGCCTTCAGTTCTGGTCTGCATGGACCAATGGTTCTTTGGGGCAGAGCGATGCCTGTCTTTGTGCTCCTCTTACTGGTGGTATTGCATTTTTTTGGCACCTGGGGGGCTCCCAATGGGATGACTTAGGGATACCTTTCAGAACACAACACTTTTACCCATAGGGAGATGAACTTCTTTCCAACCCCTCACTGACACACTCACCACGACCAACATTTGCAGCCTCTTGGCTTGCCTCAGTGGGCAGGCCCAGCGCTCTTCCCTCCTCCCTCAGGGGAAGTCCCATTTCGGGGACTAATGGCCTTTTTTACCTCTGGACCTCTGTCAGAGTGACCTGAACCACCCTGATTGTTTCAAAAGCTTTGAACCTCAGAACAAGAATTGATCTGCTTGTTTGTTCCTTCCCCAAAGGCTCTGAGCTACTTAGTCAAATTACTCCAAAACCTGCCATCCTTCAAGTGTATGTTCAATAGTTTCTCTTACAGGAAAAAAAAAAATCAAGTTCTAATTCATTGAATACTCAGAAACATGAATAAATAGACTTTCTAGTTTAAGACAAACATTTCAAATGCTTGCAGAATGATATCGGTAAGCCTATTGCTATATGAGAATGAACTCATTCATTCTGCACTGTAGTACTGTGATGGAGGAAGTGGTATGTGTTGGATTTCAAGCAGGAGACAAATCACACAGTAACTTAGACAAGGGAAATTTAATATGAAATTATTTATTGCAATGGAGAAGTAATTATAAAGTTGAAAAGGGAACTGTTAAAAATACTCCAGGGCTCAAGGAGGTTATCCACAACAGAAGACACTTGGAGAGGGGCCCTTCCCAAAACTAGGCTTCAGATTTCACTGGAAATAGTGAGCTCAAAGGCCCCTGAATGGCAGAGACATTCACTATCTGGCTTATTTGTCAGGCAAACAGGGAAAACACTTTGTGGCTCAGGAAAGTTGAGGCTGGTGGACAGGCACACAGAGGGTGTCATTATGCTGCTGTGAGCATGAGACCTGGATCATTCGGGTCTGTGTCAGGGAGAGGGTGTAGCACGGTAAGGTGGCCACCAGAGATAGGCTTGGGCTATGAGATTTCTCAGTGACCCTGTGGTTACTTAGATATTGACACACAGGAACACTAATGTTCGCCTATACAGCATGAACAAGGACCAGCAAAATCCAGCAACCAGGACAAGAAAGAGAAAACTGCTCTTTCTTTGGTGTCCTTCCATTGCTTTTGAATGACAAACTTTAACAGTGTGGTCACTATAAATAATAAATGTGACAAGAGTCTAGTTAATTGCAGAGCAGTTACTGGAGAGTAAATCTCCAGGTAGAGGCAATAAATTGATAACTGGTACAGTCCACCCCTTTGGCCATTTAGTTTTCTCCTTCTCCTTCTCCTTCTCTTTCTCCTTCTCCTTCTCCTTCCTTCCTCCTCCTCCTCCTCCTCTTTAGCTTTCATATACTTCTACACACATTTGAACACCTGTACTCCAATGGACTGCTCCCTAAATTCTCTCTGGCTTCTTTCTTGGAAGGGAGAAAATTTTTACCCTCCCCCACATGGAGCAGTTGTATAGCCCCACAGTAATTCTATTTGCTCCTGGCTATACCCACTGGTGCTGAAGTTGAGTGATTGTTCCCCTTGAATATTGTGTGGCCTAATGATTAATTTGTAAAGTTAATCTCCAACAATTTTAATGTAGAATAAAAGTGGGAGAAGAAAAAGCTAGAAGAAAATGCTAATTATATACAAAGAGGCATGTGCACACACACACACACACACACACACACACACACACAGCCAGGAGAAAATATGCAAAGGATTTGTCATCTTTGATTCTATAACTGGGAGTGAAACCCTAGCTGATGCTCGTGGCTTCCGTGTTCATTCCATCCTTCCATTGTTCTCAGCTAGAACCTCAAGTGATAATCCCATAAAAGCTCATGTGTTGAAAGCTTGGTCCCCACTGCAGCTATGTTCAGAAGTGAGGCTTTTGGAAATGATAGGATGATAAGGGCTCTGATCCCACAAATAGATTAATCCATTGTTGGGTTCATGGCTTCATGAGTTTGGGTGAAGGGAATTTCTCTTTGCTTCCCGGCTGTCATGAATTGAGCAGCACTGCTCTACCATGTACTGCTCCCTGCCACATGTTCTGCCTTTTCACAGGCCCGTAGTGGTGGGACCATGTACTCAAATCTCTGAAACTATGATCAAAACAAACCTTTCCTCTCTGTAAACTGATGATCTCAGACATTTTGTCATAGCAATGGAAATCTCAGAGAGTGGTTAGAGGCTTTTAAAATGTACTCCAAATATTATTTTTTAAAGGCTCTGAGTCCTTGTTTATCTTTCTTTTTTGGTTGCTATAGTTTCCATTAACCTTTATAATTGAGCATAAAGTATTAGGAGTTTTGCTAGAGAATATCTTGGGTTCTATATACAATCCTCCTTGCTTCTATGATGTAGCAGCAAACCAAATTTCCCATGGTAATTAAGATAACTCAACCCAGTCGGTGGAGTAACCTCTTATTGGCCTGTGGGTTTAGTGGCATAAAGAGTGCCAGACAACCAGGTGGCAGTTTTGTTCTGATTTAGTAGAGCTATTGCAGTGTTCCTTGTCACTTCTTTGCATTCCCCACATAAGCACTAAATTCTCAGCCAGAAAGAAAACCCAGAGCTTCTATTGGCAGGATGGGAAGCAAAGATTGTGAGTGGGTTATTAGGTGTAACAGTGGTAGAGGCCATGCTCATTCCTGCGCCTTGTCCCATGTCCAGGTTCTCTGGCTCGGGGGCCGGGTGTGGACAGTATCATATCCAGTGATTTTAGGGTCAAAACATATTCTGTATCCTTAGGAGAAACTATCATCTTTCGGTGTGTGGCCTTTCCAAAGACCATCACATCTGAGTCTTCAGGGAGACACTCCACATTTCAGTTAGGCCACTTAGGGGGTATTGTAAGAGCAGTTAGTCCCATGGACACAAAATGATGGCTTCCATGATACGAGTTCCTTGATCAGAAACAAAGCCGTGAAGAGTGCCATTGTGATGGAAAGGGGTTCTGGAAGTCCATGGGTGATCACCCTAGAAGAAGAGTCAGGGGCAGGGCAGGAAAATCCAAGTCAGAACATGTGTCCATTATTGTGAGGCTGACTCTGCCCTTTCCACGATGAAGAGGACTGTGTAATCAAGCTGTTTCCTGGTTGCAGGCAGGTTCCTGGAAGACATCATTCCATATTGGGATTTGATGTTTGTCTCTTCACTGACAGATTAGACTCTCAGCAATAGCTTTTGCAGCATCAGCCTGTAGAAAGGGCAGCCCGTGTTGGCGAGCCCATGTACAACCTCCATCCTTCACACAGTGGGCACTTTCCACTGCTATTTTAAGTCAATTGTCATGAGATAGTTTGTTATGCAGCAAACGTTAACTGATACATGTTGGAATGTCTTCTATAATAGGCTGAGAAATCTGGACATTTTAGGAGTGCTTTAGTACAGGTTTGAAGCAAGATGCTCAAGGTTCAAGTCAGCCTTGCTAGATTAGAAGATGCAGACACAGCTACAAACACACTCAGCCACCTTATCTTTGACAAAGGGGCCAAACGTTCACTGGAAGAAAGAGCCTCTTCAGTAAATGGTGCTGGAAAAACTGGCTTTCCACATGCTGAAAACTAAAACTAGACCCATGTCTATCACCACGCACTAAACTAAAGCCAAAATGGATAAAAGGTCTAAATAGTAAAACAGAAACACTAAATCTACTGGAAGAGAAAGTAGGTAAAGATCTTGAAGACATAGGGGTAGGCAGAGAGTTCAAGAACAAAAACCAAACTGCAAGGGAAATACTTCAAAGAATCAACAACTGAGATCTCATCTTACTGAAAAGTTTTTGCACGTTAAAAGAAATCACCAATAGAGTAAAAAGAAAACCCATAAATTAAGAAAAATTTTTATCCAACTGCCCCTCAGACAAAGGACTTCTATCTAGAACATATAAAGATTTAAAAAAAAAAACAGGTCCCCAAAATTCAAAGACTCAATCCAAAAATGAGCATCTGAGATTAATACACACTTCTCAGATGAAGAAATATTAATGGCGAATAAATACATGAAAAATGTTCAACAACATTAGTCATCAGAGAAATGCATATTAAAATAACACTGAGATTCCATCTCACACAGAAAGAGTGGCTGTCATCGAGAAATCAACCAGTAACAAATGCTGGAAAGGGTGTGGGGAAAAAGGAACTCTACTCCACTGCTGATGGGAGTGTAGGTTGGTGAAGCCACTGTGGACGTCAGTTTGGAGATTCCTCACAAAACTAGGATTAGAAATCCCGCTTAACCCAGCTGTTCTCCTTGTAGGTATTTTCCCAGAAAAATGAAAAACATCATACCACAGTGATACATGTGCACTCATGTTTATAGCAGCACAATTTGTCATAGCTAAATCTTGGAAACAACCCAAATGCCCATCGACTGAGGAATGGACAAAAAGATGTGGTATTTTTATACAATGGAGTATTACTCAACTATAAAAAAGATAAAAAGGCTTTTGTAGGTAAATGGATACAACTAGAGATCATACTCAAGTGAAATAAATTAGACCCACATGTGTAAACATCATATTGTCTCCCTGGCGTAGGAACATGAAAGAGTAAGTGTAACTCAAAACATACATAGATAATATGCAAGGGAAAGGAATTGCTCAAAGGAAGGAACAAATGGGATGAGGGAAAGAAGAAAAAAGAAAGATGGAAGGCAATATATATCTATCTATGTATATCTAGAGATATATAGAAATATAGACACATGTATATAGAAGAATGGCTGGGATAACTGTACTGCTGATGTCTGATGGTATATTGAAAGGAACAGTTAATGCTTAAGACGTTTCATATTCTGACCAATTTTGCATGCTTTTATCTGGTAATCTGAACAACTGATTTGAAGACAACAATATACAATGGAACAACCATGGGTGAATTCCTCCCATCTTGTCTAGTGAAATTGTATTATCTCTAACATTTTATCTAAGAATTATTTTTTTTAATTCTCTTTAATGGTTTGAACAATCTTCCATTCTTACATCTGGCAATCTGAGCAATGTAGTTGAAGATAACAATACGTAATATAACAACCATTGTTAATTCTTACCATTTTGTTTTGAAACCCTGTATCACTTTTACTGTGCTTGCTTTCTTTTTTTTTTTTTTTTTTTTTTTT